>JAPPUR010000070.1:0-42334 GCA_027569015.1 Ascodesmis sphaerospora | reverse complement strand
TAACATAGCCATAATAAATAATTATTTAACTTTTTTTTATTTAATTATAATATTAATAAAAAAAATAATTTTATTAAAAAAAAGCTTTTTTTATTAAAAGCCATTAAAATAAAGCTTAAAAAATATAATTATTTTACTTTAAAAGAAATTATATTTCTTTTAAGCTTAAAAATTAATATTAATAAAAATATAAGCTTATATAAAATATAACTTATAACTTTTATTATAAATATTAATATTTTTTAAAATATTAAATAAAAAATTTAAAAAAAACTTATAGCTAATTAAGATTTAATTATATAGCTATAAGTATAATATTAAGAAATAAAAGTTATTAATATTATAGGTTTATTTAAAAGTATTAATACTTAGAGTTAATATTAGAGTTTAAACCTAAAAAGTATTAATACTAAGGTTTAATATTAAATTTAATAATAAATAAAAATTAATAAATTTAATTAATTAAATTTATTTAATTAAATATATAATATATATATCTTAGTTTATATAAATATATAAATAATAATAATTTTAATAATAATTTATTTTTAATATATTTAATAATAAAGGGTTTATACTTAAAGCCTAAGGTTTTAATAGGCTTAAATTAATAAGGTTTATTTATATAATTATTAATAGCTATTATTAAAATTATTATTAAAATTATTATTATTTATATATTTATATAAGCTAAGATATATATATTATATATTTAATTAAATAAATTTAATTAATTAAATTTATAGATTTTTATTTATTATTAAGTTTTAATTTAATATTAAGTCTTAATATTAATACTCTTTAAATTTATAAAACTTTAATATTAACTCTAAGTATTAATACTTTTAAATAAACTTATAATATTAATAACTTTTATTTCTTAATATAATTATATTTATAGCTATATAATTAGATTTTAATTAATTATAAGTTTTTTTAATTTTTTTATTTAATATTTTAAAAAATATTAATATTTATAATAAGAGTTATAAATTATATTTTATATAATTTTATATTTTTAATAATATTAATTTTTAAGCCTAAAAAAAATATAATTTTTTTTTAAAATAAAATAATTATATTTCTTAAGTTTTATTTTAAAGACTTTTAATTAAAAAAGCTTTTTTTTAATAAAATTAATTTTTTTATTAATATTATAATTAAATAAAAAAAATTTAAAAAAAAAGCTATATTTATAGATTATAAGTTTAATTTAAATTTTTAATTAAATAAATTATATATTTATTATAATATTTTAAATAATTTTATATAATATTATTTCTTATAATTAATTATAAGTATTTTTAATATTTTTATAAAACTTATAAAGTTTTTTAATAAGGCTATTTTAGTTATATAAAAAGGCTTATTAATAAGTATTAATTATATTATTTTAATTTATTAATTAAAAATTATTTTAAAAAATAATTATTATAATTATATTAATATATTATTAATTAACTAATAATTATTAATTATAATTAAACCTTTTTTAATAAAAATAATAAAAGTATAATCCTTTAAGACTTTAGCTTTTTTAAGTAATTAATAATTAGATAAATAAACCTTATTAATTTAAGCCTATTAAGACCTTAGGCTTTAGGTATAAAGCTTTTATTATTAAATATATTAAAAATTAATTAAGATATTTGAATTTTTATTTTAAGTAAAATAAAGCTTTAAAATAATAATAATTAATTTTATTTTTTATTTTTTATTTAATACTTTAAAAGTCCTTAATATATTAATTTATCTTAAGTATTTCTATAAGATATTTAACTTTTTATACTTTTACTTATTAAGACTCTCTTAGGATAACTACCTAAGCTACCCTGGCTTAAGCGCCTTATCTAACTCATCCATTTATATCCTTCAGAAGTCACCTTCCTGGATGTGAGATAGCATTGATTGGTTGCGCACTGTCGTGTTAAACTTAACACCTCTACTTTGCTTTGAGGCCCAGGCGATCGAAAGTGTTACCGAGTTCAAGAAAAGAGGGCTTGTAATCAACGTTGGTTCCCGAGCCATTACGACTTTCCCTTGCTCGGCAACTTTCTCCAAAGAGCGGTTATCTCGGGTTCTGGAGTGTGTAGTTGTCAAAGATGTAATAACCCGAACCTAAAAGACATCATTGATAAGCCCGTTAAAGATGAGCAACGACGTAGAAGCACGCTTCCAGAGTAAAGCCACGCATTTTAACGGGAAATGGGTGCGACAAAAGTCCAAGATTAAAACAACAGGTACAAATTGATCCGATGTTGAGAAAAAGTAAGGAGGATGCATAGACACGAATTAACCAGCAATCTTCACTTACGCATACATGATGCACCTTCAAAAAGCTCTCCTGTCTTCTAGGTCTTCCTAGCTTCCAGGATAGCTACGCTTGCGAAGTATCTGCCAGAAGTTAGAAATCAGACTAAGACACTGGTCCTTCATCCGTCACCCAACTCAATCGTACATCTCAGGATCAGCTAGTTTAAAGGCTTTTCTTCCGTATGCAAACCAAGAGACCACAGCAAACGCGCTGACAACCCCCAAAACCGCAGATACATAGTTCATCTCATCAGCAACAGTTGGGATATAGTAAGGAAAACAGAAAAATACGAGGGCGGTCAAGGACCAGACCAGAGTGAAGAAATTGACGAAGTATCCAAGGACTGGAAACCAGAAGGGCCCCGCTGCCACCTTGGATCGTCCAGAATAGAGCAGACATAGAATGCTCGCCGAATAGGAAATGTACTGGAACAGGATACCACCAGCCACGAGTGAGTTGAAGGCTAGTTTCGATGCCAGGTAGAGACAGCCTAAGATGACGACCCAGAGATTGGACCACAGGTGGGCCCAAATGGGCGCGTCGTAAGGGGCCTTTGCGATACGACTTATGTAGCTGTGAAAGGGGAACCCGTGGTCTCGGCTGAAAGACCACGCCATTCGAGATTGCCAAGTATGGCAACCGATTACAGCCCCAAAGGCCGAGGCGGTAACTAATGCCTGCAGGACGATAGCAACTGCCTTGCTGTTATATATCTGGCGGAAGATCTCCAGTGAGGGAGCGGGTGCTGAAAGGGCAGTATCGAGATCCTGGACCGAGAAGGCAAACGCAAGGATAATAGGAAGCCCAGTACAGAAACCCAGTGCTACAGTGCACAAAAGGGCCTTGGGAATATTCTTGCGTGGTTGGGAGATCTCATCGGCAAGATGAGTGATGGCATCAAGACATGAAAATGACCATGCGCTCGGATTGAAGCCAACTAGGAAGGCAATGCCGTTCGGCCAGCCGGAAATGTTGGAGATATCGAGGAAGACCATACGAGCTCCCTGCTTATGGTAATCTCCCGCCAGGCAAGCAACAAAGACAGCGAACAGCATGGAGGGCGTGAAGATGAGTAGAGATCGGCTGACCCATGGCAGGCTATGCTCGAAGAAGTTGAACCCAAAAGCCGCTAGGTTAATGATCTGGAAGCCCACGAACGTCACCCAGGGCTCAGGGTCAAACGACGGATGGGCCATGGAGATCATAGAAAGGATGGTTTGAGTCACAACGAGGCTGACTGAAGCTGTGACGCAGAGACCGCTGGCCCAACTGATAATGCCAATCATGAATGACAAGAATCGACGGCATGACGGAGGCCCGAGTCTTCCGACCCAGTAGTATTGCCCCCCAGAATGGGGGGAGGCAGAGGCCAGCTCGCCAAGGCTAACAGCAATGCAGAGCCCGGAAAATGCCATTGCTAGGAAACCCCAGAATAAGACAGGGGGGCCACCAAACGGCAGGGCATTGCCAAGCGCGACTATCATGCCGACAGCCGTGTTTGTTATAGAATGCCCAAGACCCATAGCAGTCCAGATGGTGAATGGCTTCTCATAAATCCGTTGGGTGTCAATGACCTGTCCTTCAGTCGTTTCGTTGGCATGATCGTGACGTTCCGAGTCACGCTTGAATGTCGATTTCGCTGTGTCGCCTGACATTGTCGGCATTGGTAGTCGTCAGAGCTGACAAGCCGTGCGGGGATGGAGAGACAAGAATAAGGCACGTTGAGGCAAAGAGAACCGTTAGGGAGGAAGTAAATGAATGAGCAAGAGAGATGATGATGGTGATGATGATGATGATGGCTGAGAAGGTGAGATTGATATTGTCAAAGGTGAAGTTAGGGTACTAATGGGCTTTTGTTATAGTTGAAGCCCGGCCCTCAATGGGATAACTGAGCCAGAATACCGATGTTAGGGCATAGTTTTGTGTAGGCAGAGGGCTGCTCGAGCGTTGGCCCGAAAGTTACGGGCTAAAGATGCTGTTCAAGCTACAAGGGGATAGGGTCTGCGAGGATGGGGTACTCTAGAGTTTGCAGGTGATCATGACGAAACAATACACGAGTCATGGCCAAACTAGTAGCTCAAGGGGAGGCGGCATGCGAACTTGACTGTAAAGAGCTAAACTCCGAGGTGTACTCTCCCTGGTCGCTGAGCGCCGATAGAAGCTATACCGCTTCAGGCCAGAGTGCGAGGATATGTTACCTCCGAATCTTCCCTGGACGATACTGCGATATCTACAGTACGTAGATAACATGATTCCCAGAAGCACCCCGCGTTTCGGCGAGCCTGAGGAGGTTGGGGAGCAATTTCCTGATTCAGGAGAACTGCGAGGTGTGGGTAACCTTACCGGACAATCAATGCCGAACTTTGGCATCCATCTCCTGAGTTGCGCGAAGGCATCTGACTCGTACAACCCATTCTAGCAGTGGAACAAGTACAGCTCGGATGCCTTGACGTGGTCAAAGACGTAGCTACTCTGGCATAGAAGCTGGTTGTTGGTGATGGAGCAGCTAGCTACCGCATGTTTTCGGGACTCGTGGTTTTCTCGCAGCATCATCGGACCAAGGTAGGACGAGTGTGGTCTACCAGACAAGATAAATAAGGCCCTTTCCCTGTCCCCTCATATCATTTCTCTCCGACCTGTACCCCCTTGCCATCTTCATCTTTGCAGTACCAAATCGCTACCATGTCCTTTGTCGCTACACCCGAAGAGGTGGAAGCCTTCCAGCGCCTCTCTTCCGACCCCCGCTTCTCCCAAGAGCTCATTACTCTCGACTTTACGACTACATCCGAGTTCATCAGGAGCGTGCTGCCCCCCAACTTTGAGCCTGGTGACTCGCCTACCGGCCATATCAGCGTTGGCACCTTTGAGAGCAAGCTCTGCGGCGAGTTTGATTGTGCCATGGTCTCTATCGACGTCAAGTTCAAGGGCCAAGCTGGCACATACCTGCTTGAGCTTATCGTTAGCGGTGACATGCCTGTCACCTGGGGCCGCGAGGTCTGGGGAGAGGTAAAGAAGATAGGCACTTGTAAGATCTGGCGGTCTGGCAATTACCGTTACGCCGTGGCCGAGCGCAACGGCATTCGCCTCATCGAGCTCCAGGGCGAGTTCGGCGACGACCAGCCTCCCCGTGTGCGAGAGAACACTGCCTATGAAATCAAGGCCTACCCTCACTCCATGGGCAAGGGGCTCCAGTGGGAGCCCAAGGTCAATCAGCTGAAGGTCGTCGAGCACGACACCCGCTGGTCTATCGGGAGCGGCCGAATCACGGTCCGCGGAACATCGTCTGATCCGCTGCACAGCATCCCCATAAAGGCCATCAGCGACTTGGCCTACGTCTCCGGCCGCTCTGATTATACTGTTGTCGCCGATCACAACCTGGGCGTAACCGATGCCTACCTGCCTTACCTTGTCGGTCGTCACTATGACGACCTCCGGAACTTCAAGGTCGGAATTGAGTGGACAAATATGGAGGATGAAGAGCATGACCCTGAGCCGACGTTGGTGCAGCGACTGAAGACGCCCGCAAAGAACTGAAACAGCGGAGGCCTGCCCTGATCCTAGGGTTCGGAGGAGCATGACGAGTCTGTGAAACAGATATTGTATCTTATCATTTGCCATGACCTGATCAATTAATACACACACCTCGTTGCTATCTTGCTGAGTACTATATAATACCTACCTGCCGTATATGCGTACTGCAAAGCCTGTCACCCTAACCCGAGCGCAAGACCGCGCCCAACCATCACCTCAAGCCAGGAGACCTGCTTACCCTGATCGCGAAGTGACCAAATCTGCTCAATGAGACTTGCACTCGTCGTGTAGACCGGAATGCGCGACACAGATACCAGGTGGGAACCCGAGCGCTTCACCAGAAGCCGCTGCTGCGTGAAAGCTGCTGGGAGCTCCGAGCCTGCAATAAGCAATAGCGGGCCCATCCAGTTAATAACAGTGTCATTCTGTGGGAGATTTTCTATCGTGTCCATAATGCCAAGTACCTTCTCCATGAGGATCGAAACGTCCACGGGGTCGATCGGAGTAGAGATGCGCTGGGCCTGATATAGCATGATGTCGCCGATGTCCCTGTAGCCTTTCGCAAGTTGAAGGAGCCGGGGTTCATCAGAGCTTCCCATTGGGGGTTCCCAGTCCAAGAGTCGTCGCCTCAAGTATCGTTCATGATCGGACGAGTGGCCTTGTCCTTCAACTACCCGACGGTAGTAGTATCCGATCTCGGTGAGGATGGGACACAGCGTTGTAGCGACTCCGGTGACGGGGTGGACTGTGGTGCTGAAGGGTGCTCGCCCGGCGGCTCGCAACACAGCTTCGTCGGCCAGCGGCTGTTGTGAGGCGGGGGCCAAGTAGGACGAAAAGCACTCGCAATATAAGAACAGTCCGAGAATGTAAAATGCAAAAGCGTCGGTAGGCTCCTTGTCTAAGATGAGGGGCATTACCCTGCGAACGCCCATCAGGAACTGACTGCCATAGTCCCGACCTGAATGGTCCAACCAACTGGATGAAACGCAAAGAATGAGGGATGACAAGGTCAAGGTCCGGAGCAGAGTCTGCCGGTTAGAACTGGCTGATTGTATGCGGGTGATCTCTCCCTGAAGAGATACAATAGCCAAGTTCCTCTCATTCAACGCGTAGCCAAGGCCATTCAAAGAAAACCCATTGCGATGAGCACTGGACACGCTCTGAATCGCGTGGCGTAGAGCTCTTGACCGCTGCAAATATCTTGCCAGGGGATACGACAGTGGATTTGCGGGCGGCGGGAACATGGCCATGACGAGGCAGGCCGTGTCATACCAATATCGGAGCGTGTCATCTTCGAGGGCCGGTCCAGGAGTTGAAGAGTTGGACGTTGTGACCCAGGGCCTTTCGATTTGCCAAGTGTCAAAGTGGAAGTTCCCCGTGCAAACCTCACCGCGGGCAACGCATCGAGAGCAAGAGGGCTGCTGCTCGTCGCACTTTACTTTTCGGCGTTTGCATTGCTCGCAGCCAGTACGCTGCTTCAAGGATCTGGACCCAGACCTAGATCCAGGGGGTGGGCGTAATCTCTTGCTCATTTGGAGATGGGAGAATTGGACCTGAACTGCGGGGCCTTGGCACGACTGAATGCATGAGGCTGTACGGCACGGATTAACGTATCACCACTCACTCCAGACTTTCTTGCAGTGGTGTAAAGAGTAGTGAATGCCCGAACATGACTTTTTGTGACGAAGCTATATGATCCATTGGTTCCTGTACGATAAGAACGGGGACCCCCTACTTTTGGGTATTTGGTCCAGTGGTCTATTAGTCACACTTTTATTATGTTTATCAATTAAAACTGAGGTGCCTGCTTACAGCGTCGCTAACTTAGACAGCGGTTGCATCAATAACATCAAAGATGAACTGACCAGAACCGCCAGCAATCCAATAGACACCAACCACGAGGCCCCAGATACCAAACACGATAATAGAGTAATTCATGGTATCTCCAGTAACTGGCAGGTAGATCGGAAATAGCGAGATAACACTGATGAAGATTCCCCAACCCACTGCGATAATATTGAGCGAGTACCCAATCCATGACACCTTGCCAATATCAAAATAACGGTCGGGCAGAATCGACCGGCCGCGACAGAGCAAAACCACAATGGGTGCAATGAAGACGAGCTGATATGAGATTGTGACACTGGACGCGATAGCATTCCAGGCCAAATCGCCAGCCAAATAGAGGAGCCCTAGTAGCAATGTGGCCACAAACGAGGCTACCAAGGCACGAAGAGGGACGTCAAGTTTGGGTTCTACATGTGCAAAGTAGGCAGAGAAGGGCACGCCCTGTTGCCGTGCCATGGCCCAAATGAGACGTGATGAGGCCGTCATCACCTGCGACGCCACAAAGATAGCAAGCAGCACCATGATTGTCGTGGCCACGGCCAGTCCGGCTTTGAGGCCTATTGCATTGACGTAGAGCTGCAAGTACACTGCTCCGAGGGTAGTGTTGACCAGCTTGTCGAATCTTCCCATCGAGTACAACAGAAAAATGCCAAACCCGAGCGACATGACGGTGGATATCGCTACAGAGAGGGACAGAACCAGCGGGATGGTCTTCTTAGGATTCTTAGTTTCTTCCGAAAGGTGCACTACTGCATCGAGGCCAGTAGCAGCGAATGTCGACTGGGTGAGCGAGAGGAAAAAGACCATGGCGCTGCTGGACCAACCGGTTTCGTTGATGAATGTCTTGAAAACGAAGTCGGCCGACTGAGGGTGGAAATCAGACGCCCAGATGCCGACGGTCAAGAATAACGAGACCATGAGCCACACCAGCGACGCGACGTTGAAGGCTGGGTAATACTTGGGCAAGATGTTGATGGGTATGTCAAGCAAGCAGATCGCCCAGTAGAGCAGAACAACCTGGTATCGCGGCCACACGTACCCATTGAGGAGAGTGACGAGCGCCGTCAGCGTCTGTGCCGCCGCAAAATTGGACGCTGCAGTTCCCGTCAGATACGCTAGGATGTTCATCCAGCCGGTCAGGTAGCTGAAAAGGGCACCGCTGCTTCGGTCCGTCATCTGGGTGATCCAGTATTGGGAGCCGCCCGCATGCGGCCATATCGAGGCCAGCTCCGACAGGCATAGGGCGGTGGTTATCTGGAAGACGCCGACGACGAGGGCGCCGTAGATGAGGGCGACGGGCCCGCCCACGTAGACGAAGGTGCCAGCGATGACGAGGTAGTTGGACCACGAGGCCATGACTGAAAGCTGGTAACCGAGGAGGGGCCAGAAGGTGAAACGCTTTTCGAGAGCCACGTCTTGCAAGAAGCTGGCATCTTGGGAGATTCGGTGGCTGGTTGAGCTTGCACACTTCGTGGGTTTAGCGCCTAAAGTGTCGTCCTTGGGAACATGGCCCTGCTCAGAGGCGGTGTTGGACAGAGAGGAATGGTTCATGTCTCGTGGAAAGATAATTGTGAGAGTCTGGATGGAGCGAGACCAGATGATCGAGAGTGGTTGTTGTAAGGAAAACTGTGGGTAGTTATGGTGGATTCTCTCTTTGGTTATCTGTGCCGTTTAACCAGAGCTGGCGAGGCAGATATCAAGCGGAGGCAGCTTGAATGAGCATTATCAGGGGGGGTGGATTGCTTCCTCGCACTTCGTCTTAAATGGGTTAGTATGGGGGACATGCACCCGCTCGCTTGGGACGACTAAGGGGTCAAGTGGCAAGACAACGGGGTGGAATGTTGCCAACCCCAGTAATGTGTTTTTTATTATAGTTGATGCCCGACCCTTGATGGGTTATCTGAGCTAGAAGATCGTTACCTACCCCAGATTGATAATGGACTTGTTAGAGACTTGGATCTACAGTATTACAGTAAAGTACCTATCTACCCCAGTTTGAAACCCCACTGTTCGCACTTCTTCTTGAAAGGGAACTGTCAAGCGGAATCTGAATGTCAATGCAAGTTATGAGGCGAGTCAGATGGAAAAGAAGGTAGAAGCGAGCTGCCGATGGTTCGTTTACTCGCCCCTTGTAGCAGGCCACCCTGAATGAATTCCTCGGACCACATGTTCTGGGGACCCCGCACTGGGGAATTCCTAGTCATGTATCTGATTTGCTGGTGTTAAGGCATGGACCTTCAAGGCAAAATCCGAGCCCACCCAAATTGCGTCCCCAAATTAGGGGCCTGTACCGTTTCAGGCAAGATAAATGAGAGTCAAGAGTTATCTTGTACATATTGGTTCTGGTGTGATTGTGACAAGCCTAGCCAGCAACTTGGTAGCAAAGCGTCCCGGTTTCCAGGGAGTTGTTGTCGACCCACGCAGCCTCTGCTCAGGTGCGACTGGCCACAACGGTAAACATATCAAGACAGCGACTGTTGCTGTCTCGGAAGACCGCAAGAGACTTGATGGTACCGAGAAGGCCACCCGTCTCACCGCGTTCGAGCACAGTCATCTAGACGCTATGATCAGTGCTGTAACGGAATGGAGGAGAAGGCTTGGATGCCTACTTTGACCAGAAGGCTTTTGGCAAGACATACCTGGTCCTCGACGACATGCGCGTCTGTACACCTCAAGTCGCGAAAGGATATCATGCATACACTGATAGAGACTGCCTAAAGAGCGCCCCGAAGCTGTCTCACCAATGCACAGGCGCCATCGGTAGTTCCGCCGCGTCCATCTGACTGTATAAGCTCGTTACTGGAATAATGGCCCGCCTGATAGAGGCTGGGAAGGTTGATATCCAGACAGGCACCACAGTCAGTCCATCGATGATGTTGCCGGGGAGAAGTGTGCCCTCGTCCACACTAGCTGTGGTGTAATCCACGCTCGCAAAACAGTGGATGCCACAAACTGGTAGCTTGGTCATCTCTTGCCAGAGCTGCGGCCTTTCATCTCGCCTGTCTGAGAGAATATGGTGCACTACGGACCCGGTGATAGACAACAGCGAGGCGGAAACTCATCAGCACCGGGCTTCGAGAGTCGATATGCTTTCCGCCTGCGCTCTCCCCAAAACGGATATGCTACCCCTACTTATCTACGTGGATGCGTTCACAAGGTCGCCGCTCAGCTATCACCTACAGCCCCCGCGACCGTCCGACACCTCTGGTCTAGCATTCTAAGATTCACTGAAGCCACGTCGCCCATGGTCGGCTCTCTCCTGTTTCCCAACGGCAGTCATCAGTGGGTATGTGGTGGTTTTCACGCATCGGTATGACCAAGGCTTCCCGCACTACCGAGATGATATCCTACCGATGAATGGATGAGGACGTGCCTCAGGAGTATCCCCGGTCGATTTTGTTGGGTGAGGAACGTCTTCGTCGCCTGAGGAAATCCGTAGACAAGCACATCTGCGCTTTGGTAGTTAAGTTTTACGACGAGTGAAGCAAGATGTGTATGTAGTCAGACGGCCCCGACTCGAGAGGGAATGAAACGAAGGTAGAGAAGCTGATAGTGGCAAGAAATGAATAGTTTTTTGGTATTAGTCGCACAGATTATAATACTATCAGAGTCTATGGCTTTTTTTACGCAACGTAGTACTTTACATAGGTATTCATTACGAAGGATCCTGAGCCTATTATGTTCCCACCACCATCGTCTTCAAAATCGTGTAATCCTCCACACCATATTTGGACACTTCCCTCCTAAATTCACACACTCTCTTACACCTCTGCATGGTACTGCGGCATCGCTAATGACGCCGGTGTTAACCTCCACCATACCAATGACATCGGTGTTCTCCAAGGCTGTGATGACGCCGATTACACCAGGTGGTATACTAGCGGTGAGCCAGCTCAACGAGAGTGTTGGCCGTGAATGGTGTCTCCCCGGCACTCTTGAGCACGACTGTACACGACTGTACAATCAGTACCCAAAGCGGGAACGACTTTACGCGACACCATGGCGGCCGAGAAGTTCCAAGGGGCGATGAGCCCACAGACGCCGACGGGCTGCCGAGCGCTTGACATGTGCCTCCCAGCGTGCGAAGAAGGAATTACTGTCCCATGAATTCGTGGCCCTTCCTCAGCAAGCCATTCAACGGAGGTGTTGTATAGGCAACTTTGGCTTACGCATCGCATAGTGCTTTGCCGCTCTCCCACGGTAATCAAGGTTGCTAGGCCGTCGGCGTATCTCTCAATTTCAGACAGCCACTGGCGCAAAAAGTGAGCGCAATGGCGGCCATTCGTCGCTCGAAAGAGAGGAAAGCGGTATTAGCGACATGAATCGCTTGCTCTGCCTCTTCAAAGGTGAGATCGGGATAGCTGTCTATGCGGACATTGGTGGCAAGATCAAGGACATCACATGTATTGCCATGGGCCGAGGTAATAAATTTACCGTTGATATATACTCGCTCGATGAGTAAAGAAGAGTCTTTGAGCTAATCTGAAGTATTGTATGCGGTTTAATCCTCGACAAATGTCTTGCAGAATGATTCTTCTGTTATGATTGAATTCCACCGGCATCGGTGGGCATCTGGATTGCTGTTCAGCACTTAACGCGACTCACATCGAATTCAAAGCACTGGTCTAGCCTCCTCTGGCGGCCATGCGAGCGTCCACCCGTTGGCACTCATTTCAGCTTCTACTTTTGTCCTGGTGTATCTCTCACCACGCCGTACGGTTCTTTGAGGGCACTGCTTTGGGATGTTGTGCGGGGAAAACCAAGCTAACTAACCACAAAGAGACGAAATGCGAGGCTTTGAAGATACAGCGCAGATAAGGGGGGTGCCGCTTCGAACACTCTATAACTGATATCCGGACGCCGGAATTTCAGGGTGCCGTACTATCCAGATGTTTCCTTGATTCGCCTCAGAAACACGAAGAAACGGGGAAGACTGTGATCCCAGACACGCGAGCCTTGGTGGGGGTCAGTGTCTATTTTTGCTTCTAGACAGAATACCAGCTGAGACATAAGTGATATTGCAAGCAGCCGACGTTACAACTGGCTTCTAACTAGCATTTTAGCTAAACCGAGGGAAGCCTAGTTAATCTCTACGCTAGCGAATGTTCCGTTACGACGGATGCTTTTGTGCTCTTATATAAAGCTAAACAATCGCCCTCTTGTTCTCCGGCACATCTTTAGACAGGCAAGTCCTACAGCACAGTCTAGCTTTGATCAGAGGTTGAACCGCGGGACTCATTCTTAGCCACTCACCCTCCACCAACATGAGCCGAGAATATGATGGCAAGGTCGCGCTCGTGACAGGAGGCGCCAGTGGCATGGGCCTCGCCACAGCCCGCCTCCTTGCCTCCCGAGGTGCCGCCGTTGCACTGCTCGATCGCAATGACGGAATTTCGCAAGCTCAGACTCTGGCTGATGAGTTCAAATCAAAAGCCACCTACGTCAAAGTCGACATAACCGACTTGAGCGCCGTGGAAAAAGCCGTCAAAGAAGTTGTGTCCTGGGGCGGCCGCCTCGACTACGCCGTCAACGCTGCGGGCATTTTCCTCGACACTGGCCGTCTCGCCGATGTAACCCTGTCTGAATTCACACAGACCATCAATGTCAACCTGGGCGGTGCTTGGAATAGCATGCGGGAGGAGATCCGGACCTTCCAACGCTTGAAGATCAAGGGATCTATTGTCAACATCACATCTGACGCCGGTACTGTTGCAACGGCGAATTGCTCGGCCTACGTCGCCTCCAAGCACGCCCTTGTCGGTCTGACCAAGACGGCCGCCCTTGAGTACGCGCGCGAGGGCATCCGTGTCAATTCTGTCGCCCCCGGCGACGTCGCTACGCCAATGCTGGCAGACTTCGGCACTGATACTGGCCTTGACGTTGATGTCCTTGGATCCAAGCACCCTATTGGCCGAATTGGAAGGCCCGAGGAGATTGCTGAGCTGATCTGCTTCCTGCTCTCGGACCGGGCCCAGTTCATGGTGGGCTCGAATGTCGCGATTGATGGCGGTAACACGACCTCGGGCTACTACATTCTTGATCAGTGAGCCTACTTTAGTCAGTAGGATCTTGGAGTTGGTTTACCATGTCCGGCTCATAATACAGACGAGAGTTAATATACCAGGCCCATTGTAAAGATGACGGAATTGCCATACGACGTAAATGACAAAGAGTGCCCCCATCAATGCCCCCAACTTCCCTTGCTACCTTGTGATGGAGCAATACTGAGAGATAAAAGTCCTAAGTTGCATTCCACGTCTCAGTCACCCGCAGATCGGACGATCTTAGCCATACAGCCTCAGCACCTTGAAACTTATCTTTAGTATTCATCGTCCTCTTGGTTGAGAGGAGCTGGCGTACCGTTAGCTCTTTTGCATAGATTCTAAGTACCGCAACATAATGGTTCATGTTGAGGACTGTGAATTGGAGGTATAGCTATTGCACGTAGGCTGCATGCAGGCTCGGCTGGCAACTATGGTTGTCACGATATGGTACAATCGTTAAGATATCCGTTATCTATTGAGTCTATTAACTATTCTCAAGGGGCTCTCCATCGAACAGTCTATCCCCCCATTCAGAGTCGTAAACTTCCCTAGCGGGTCTTGGCAATGGCGAGCTTTTCCGCCTTCGCTCTCGCTGACGCCCCGGGCCAGTTATCAAAGAATCGCCCGTAGACATAAGGCCTATAGTCCACAGATGGGTCCAGCGGGATTTCCCCGACGAGCCGAGTGTTCATTCCATATCCAGAGGCCCAGCCTGAGTTGACCTCCTTCACAGGGACTGTGTGCAGGGGGTCATCCTCCGTTCCAAGGAGAATCAATGAGGTCTGGCCCTTCATCGCCTCCTGGGAGCTGTAGGTCCGCTGGGTGACCTCAAACTCGAGCAGGACAGGATCGGTCTGGAAGCCACCGGAGGCACGCATGGGGGCTTTGATCTCGAAGAAGGTCGACAGCTTGGGTTCCGGAGAAGTAGTGAACTCTGGGGCGCTGAGGACAGCATCAACCTGCATGCGAGCGCCCTTGCGCTGTGCCGTACCACAAACCTTGTGGTGGTTACCCATCAAATGAATCTCGCCGAGCTTCTTTGGCATGGACCAAACCTCACGGCCTGTGGCAAGAGACTGGTCGCGATTGACGAAAACGGAGAGCGTGTAGCTTCCGAGTGTTCCATTGTAGATGACATCCAAGGAGAGTACGCCTGCTTCCTCGTCCTCTCCAGTGCGTTCGCCATCGATTTCTTCCACGTTGGTGCATATGTAGACTGTGCCAGTCGGAGGGTTGGGGACGTCGAAGCAGGGCGGCAGTACATCTCGAGCAAACTCGTGAGTGGTGGTAAAAGTGACGCCGATAGCGTGGTTCATGGATGTCACATGCTCGTAGAAGAGGTCATAGGCCTTGACCTCATCATCGGTCCAAACGTAACCCATGCTGATAGTGGTAAAGGGTGGATCACAGGTGGTAAAGATAAGAGCAACAAGTGGCGTTTCGACACAATGTTGGAAAACTCCTAGGGAAGCTTCTATGGCCCTGATGTTGACCTTTTTATGTACAAGCTGGATTAGATGCTATAAGTGAGGGTCAAGAAGGGTGCCAAGGCTCAGCAGTTATCTAACCATTTTCGTCAAGAGTCCGAATACTGTAGATAATGCACCGGCGTCGAACGGTTTACCTACTAACGGCGCGGGGTAATGCCGGTCTAACCAAACTTGACCAAAGTGCGAAAACTCAAGAGAAAAGGCGCCTTGGAGGGCTACAACGTGATTGACAAAGGACGGAAAGTGTATTTGTTTTGACTGGCTTGCAAACTGATGTCGCTATGCCAGGATTATTACCATATGCAATGTAATGCCAGCTGTAGACTGTGGGTAGTGCGCTAGAATTGCAGTCGGAGGGCTCATGGTTGCTTCGGTCTTGACTTGGGGTATGCTCGGGAGCGTATTGTTGAGAATCTTCCAACTACTTTCCAGAGTCAGCCAGGTTGTCCCGCTAGGAGTCGATGGAGCGCCCGATATAGTACGTGCAGGGGGTTTCAGGAGGGTTATCCACGAGACCATCCAGAAACTCGACGGCTTGGGCAATGGTAGGTTCTTGAACGTCCTGGGGATGCTTTGTTTCACCTGGCCATAGGATTATCCGTCATCTTTCGGTCTTGACATAGCTGGTCCCATACTACAGGGTAGGCATGATAGATAGGTAACGTGGGTCAATGCTTGAGGACGTTCCCTACCGAGAATCTTTGTCATTGCTATGGATGAGACTGAATGAGGAACCATTCTTCTCATTTTACTATTTAATTCCTACCTTCCACCAGCTCATGCTGAATCCGCTCAGGCAACCCAACACGCTTCTTCTGACTGCCCTCGCTCACGCCCTTCTGTGAGTATTTAATTTGGAATGGTGAAGACGAGGTACCTGAACCTTGAGTACTCCGGGAGATGAACCGTTATTAGGCCTAACTAAACATTTACCTCGTCCTCCGAGGCAACCCCTTATGGCCTCGAGTCCTCAGGCCGTGTCTTGGCAGTGAGATTGGTTCGATCAACTCGTGGGGGTCATGACGCGTGACCAACCCCAGACTGTACGCGTCGCGTCGCGTCGCGTTTCGACGCGTCACTTTGTTATGATGGCACAACTAGTTATGCACTCATCAGACATAAGCAGAAGCCTTGCACTACCTGGTACATGTTAGTGCTTCTCTAGCTCATCGTGCAAGGTCAGAAGGGTGAGGAAGGTCTGAAAGACCACAGGTGGCCGATCGCTCTTGGAGTAACAATTACTGCGTTTCTATGGCTCGGCCATCTCTTCGTGTCCACCTATCGTAATCTCATTCATAGTCAAATATCTAGCAATTACACCTATCAGTCTCTGCCACGCTAACCGTTCGCCTCAACCTACGCACAAGGTAATACCAAGCTCGTCACACTAGGCTTAGGGAGGACTCAAGTTACTCCCATTCCCCCGCTCATCACCGACTCATTACACCCTCACTAGCAATATCTGGCCAGCAGAAAGCGCAGAGCGCCAGACTCTACAATAATATCTATTTTAATATCCCAGCGTTCTCGACGTAACGCATCGAGTATATCTCGCTTATTTGGATTATCGTTAGGCTAAAAGCTCAAGAGAATCTTAGTAGCCGAGATATCGGCCAGGCGATGCAAGGCATCGTGGCGAAGCTGGAGTTTATTGCTGTCACAAATGCCCCAGAGTAGCTCCATGCTGCTGGCATCCCATCAACGGACGGCACTGGAGACTGACCCTTTCTTCTCTGCTTCACGCCCCGGTTTACCTTGACGCGATTTATCCAAGGCATCCAGGATGAACCAAAAAGGACCGACGATGGAGACCGTATCCAACTCATCGCTATCGTCACTAACACACTGGACTTGAATGGCCTCGAAGTTGCCGTGATTGAAACCGGGTTGAGCATACTGTTCGTCAAGCCCACGTGTTCCCATGTCATTGCCAGGGGTGCGGAGTATGACTTGAGCAAGGGAACGTTGTCGCATCATTTCGTGGCACTCTTCGACTTCCTCGACCATCTCCCGGACTCCCGAGACCTCCTTAATACTGGGTTTCTTGCACTATGCAAAACCCCTGGTTCAAGAGGACTTTGATCCTGCAAGAAGCAGCGTTGCTTAGACGAGAACCTCTCTTCTGGTGCGGGTCACATACCATAACCTGGAAGTGTATGTGCTCGGCCAGGGACGTGGCTGATGCTTTCCTGAGCAAGCAACACCACCGCAACAATTACATCTTACACCAATCCGGCATTGATCGAACCGCGCTCATCTATGCCTTCAACAGATGGAACCTCGCAAACATCGCGGCTATGCGATTGATGGTCCAAGAACGGCCTCATGGTCAGCCTATGAGCTTGCTCCTCTATTTAGCAGTATATGCACAAGCTTCTTACCCGAGGGACAGGGTCTATGGGCTGCTTGGCTTAGTCTCTGAGGCATTCCTTGATGGCCTTACCATCAACTATCTTGAGCTTTCCCATGATACTTTCCGCAGAGCAATGGGATCTATGCTTGTCGAGGAAGGACCGCGCTGCCTCATAATCAATGGGTATTCACTCTTTGTCCACGGACTCCTGACTCTAAACTGACACATCTCTACGGTAAAAAATCTTTGATTCTCTCCAGACCACCACCCGTTACTTTCCCGCCTTGGACTCTCCCTCTCGCATTAACCTTCGCACCTTGGCATTTATCCAGCGTCTATTTAATAAAATTTTAGAAGATAGAATCAGTACCCTCCTAGATCGGACTGTTTTCAGCATGGACAGCCTAGTTGCCGGCTTGGACCAAGACTTAGCTTAAGCCAGACGAGTATAGAGAGATGGCTGGAAGCTTGGTCAACTGGGGCTGGCATGTCGGCTCATTGTATGGTCAAAATGTACGCGCCGACGCATATGAAGGAGCTGCTGAGAGGAGTATGCGAGTTTCACAGGGTCTGAAGGCGTGATCAAACCCCCGGCATTCGCCCGTCTTGTGAGAGGGGCTAGATGCGTCATGGCGGCGACTGATACTCCTCTGCTGTTCCTTCAACTCACAGATAACACATCAGACTAGTTCTCGAAAAGAGTATTAAAGAAGCACGTAATAAGGACAGTAGATTCCGCTATGGGCCATCTCCTATTACACAATTGATCAGTTGATACGATTTGTAAAGTGCTTCTGTCTGATAGGATGGATTGATCGTTTTGGTGGAGCAGTATATGTCGAGCTTATGGGAATAATGTCGTTATTACACAGTCAAGCCAGGATAGGAAAGAGACAAATAATGAGATCAAGGGCCCTGACACCATCCGTAGATGTTGGCCAGGTTTAAAACCACACTGCATCTCTTGGCTTTCTCCACTTTGTCTCGAGAGGATTTGGTACCTGGGAGAGTCGGATACACTCCGACAAACCCTAACAGACGTTATGGCACGAGCGCTGGCATGATCGGCGTTGCTGCGACATTTAAACTCTATCGTGTTCCTCTCTGATCGGCAATCTTTTATAGTGGTTCAGGAAATTGGCTCAACGGCCTGCAAGCTAGTACCCATCAGTTCTTATTTCACTTCGCGTTTTCTACTTGCCTGTCTAGATTATACGTTCAATATGGCTGCCACGACGGACAAGGCAGACCCCATCGCTGTGTCTGAATTGCCTGGGGGATCTGATCAGTCCACCTCGAGTCACAACCTCTCGCATGGCTCGATCGAGCACAGGGCAAAACTGCTCGACGCTACCCCTGAGGACGTCCTCGAAGCAGAAGAGCACGCGACCACGCTAAGCTTGGAAGAGACCAGGAGGGTAAGTAGCCTTTGATATGCAGTGGGCTCCTTGATCTAAATATTGCCTCACGGAAAGCTCGCCGAGAACCTCATCTCCTTCCACCAAAAAGACTCTAATTTCAACTCCGAGTCCATTGATCGTCTTTCCAACTTTATCCAGCATCCAGAAGTCTTTGAAAAACCGGACGCTCACGCGGCGTACATTTCCGACATAAAGACCGAAGTGGCTCTCTTGACCTTCAACTCGCCCTATGCAGAAGTCCGAGCGGTCGTCAGCAATAAGGACGACACATCGGCCCCAGCCGGAACACTTCGCGCCTGGACTATTGGTTTGGTTTTCGTTGCCCTTCAAAGTTTTGTGAATCAGTTCTTCTCCCTGCGTCAGCCGGCTATTCTCCTCGATGCTACTGTCGTACAGCTACTCTCCTTCCCATTGGGAAAGGCCTGGGAGAGACTGGTACCGAAAGGCGAGGTTAATCTATTTGGCTTGCGTTTTAGGCCTAATCCAGGTCATTTCACCCAAAAGGAGCATATGCTGATATCCATCATGGCGAACGTGGCAGGCACACCACCATATGGCCGCTTCATTGTCATTACAACTTGGCTTGAGAAGTACTTTAACTTATCATTTGCTTCGTCGTTTGGATTCCAAATCTGTGTTACGGTGAGTGACCTGTTAAAGGAGTGGTGACGCGACCATGTCAACTGATTATGACGCCTAGATCTCTCAGAATCTGATGGGCTTTGGACTTGCGGGATTGGCTAGAAGATTTTTGGTCTACCCGGCCTTCTGCATCTGGCCTCGTTCGTTAGCCGCCGTGGCAATGAACCAGTCTCTGCACAACGGTAAGCAAACCTCGTCAACACTGACTCCCATCACACAGAGTACAACTGACATGTGCTTTCTAAAACAGAGGGAAATACGCCTGTGCCTGGTCCTTTCAAAAGGACTTACAATCTTTCTCGATACAAGCTCTTTATGGTCGCATTCAGCGCCATGTTCATATACTTTTGGCTCCCTGAATATTTTGCCTCGGCCCTTTCTCTCTTCAACTGGCTTGCCTGGATCTCGCCAAACAACTTCAACTTAGCTACCATTACCGGTCTCAGAAAAGGTCTCGGATTCAATCCAATACCTACTTTTGATTGGAATGTGTTGACGCACAACGTCCAACCTCTTCTCGTGCCATTCCACGTTACCTTTAACATGTTCATTGGCTGTTTCATCGGCGGGATTACAATCATCTCTCTATATTGGACTAATACTTACAATACCGCATACCTTCCGATCAACACTAATACCATGTTCAACCAAAACGCAACGAAATATAATGTCTCGGCCATCTTGAATAAGGATGGGCTGCTCGATGAGGCCAAGTATCAATCTTATAGTCAAGTCTACATTGCTGCTTCGTCGGTCACTTATTAGTACGTTCATGGTCTTTCGAACAAAGGGGCATCCTGGGCATCTGCTGACTAGGCTGGAAGCATTTATTTCTTCGCCGTTTACAGTGCCGTCATTTCGTATACTGGTCTTTACCACTGGAACGATCTCAAATTAGGCTTTCGGTCTCTCTGTGACAATCTGTTCAGAAAAAATGCGAAGCGTGACGACTTCGACGATGTCCATTCGAGACTAATGAAGACGTACAGGGAAGTGCCTGAATGGTGGTACCTCATCCTTAATGTCAGTTTGGCCCCGCCAGAGCATATTTAGATGCCAGCTCACAGATTTGTAGGTTATCTCCATCATTTTTGGAGTCGTTTCTGTGGCTTGCTGGCCCACTCATACCAGCGTCGGTACCGTCTTCTTCGGCATAGCTCTGGCTCTACTCTTTACCGTCCCAACAGGCATTATCTTTGCTACTACTGGAATCGAGGTTGAGTTTAATGTCCTTGCGGAATTCATCGGTGGTGCCTGGCAACCCGGAAACGCTCTCGCTGTAAGAACTATATGCCACCTTTTTTGATGAACATGGCGAGTACTGACTCTATCCAGATGAACTTTTTCAAAAACTTCGGTTGGGTAACGATTGCGCATGCCCTTGATTTTGCCAATGACCTCAAGCTTGGCCATTACCTAAAGATCCCTCAGCGCCAGGTATTTTGGTGTCAGATCGTCGCTAGTAAGTTGAGTCAAGTCATACCTAAAGGACTGCAGAGTTCTAACTTGGATACTAGCTGTCTTGTCTGCTTTTATTAGCGTTGGTGTCATGAACTTCCAGGTCCTCAAAATCGAGAACGTCTGTCAGCCAGGCCAAAAAGACAAGTTCACCTGTCCGCAAATGGAGTCTTTCTTCACGGCTGCTGTTCTCTTCGGCTCACTCGCTCCACGAAGAGTCTTTGGTACCGGTGGCCAATATACCGCTCTTCTTGCCGCCTTTCCGGTCGGCCTCGCACTTCCCATTATCCATTACTACGCTACAAGAAGACTGCCCCGGACACATTGGCTCACCAAGATTCATCCCGTTGTCATGATGAAAGGAGCCTATTCCTGGTCTCCCTACAATATTGGCTATATGTGGCCCGCTGTGCCTCCAGCCTGGCTTTCGTGGATGTACCTTCGAAAGAGATACCTTGCGTTCTGGGCAAAGTATAATTATACTCTTTCGGCGGCATTCTCTACTGGTATAGCCATTTCCGCAGTCGTGATTTTCTTTGCTCTGAGCTATCACCAGTTAGATCTTGACTGGATAGGCAATAACGCGGACAGTGGGTGTGAAGCAAATACCTGTACACGGCTGAAGTTGGCTGAAGGAGAGATTTTCGGGCCACAGCCTGGGACATTTGTTTAAGCGGAAACTCGGGTCTTGATACTAAGTTCATTCGCACCTGATTATTACTCACAAAGAAGAACACATCGCGTTGGATCTGTCTGGGGACCATCGCTTACATGCGAAAGCAGAGCGGATATGGTGAGGCGGCTCGGAGTCATGGTGCGTTCAAGTCAACATGGCAACGCCATGGCTTTGGCACCCAGCATCATGGCTGAAACTAGCCTTTAACTCTTGTCTGTACTTACATAACAACCTATGAATCCAAAAATTTAGCTGGTGCAAGTTTGGTTTGGTTGTCCGGTCAGATCTCCATTTCTGGCAAACTCAACGTTGGAGGGGAGTCCTTCCATAGCGAGCAACTGGAACCAAGAATCCTTTATCTTTAGGCAGCATCAGATCGATTCTGTATTGTCATAATTAATTGCGAGGTCAGATCCTTTACAGCCCTTCCGGATGCAAGACATTAGTTCCGGCGCCTTTACCGCCTGTCCTACAAGACAGGAACCTCTTGCTGGCTAGGATGGTGGGTTTAATTTGCCGCTATATCGATGTTCTTCCAACCAGCCTAGGTGGAAGATACTGATTCTCATTACATTCACACTTGGTGCCTCAACATCTATTTCCCAGAGCTTATCATGATGCCTTCACAGACCAGCCAAAGCCCTCTCCCACCAAGGCACATACTCATCTCGGGACCATTTCGCCAGTCTACGAAGAGCAGCGGTGATGACATAACATCCGTGGGAAGAATCAGAGGATCCAATCTTGATGCTCTCCCAGATGATCTAGGACACTCTTGTTAGCAAATTGCACCTGCGATCAAACGCGACAACGCATCACAGCATACCATTCTATCGCGCCTGCGCTCGGCAAAGTCAACACGCCAGTCAGCGCCATTAACAAAAACGATTGGAAGGATAGGCAATCCTTCTGTAGACACGCGAGGTAGGCTCTCGAGATGCCGAAAATGAGCCCGAACCCATGTTCCAAGCTGGGCTGGGCCAGTGAGCTCGCCATTAGATTTAGGATTCTTGGTCTCAATGCTGATGGCTATGGGCGTGTTACCCTCATCACTGAGCTTGACGTGGGCGATTCGGTTGTTTTGGTTGAGAGATTTGAAACGCCTGATTGACGAGTAAAGACGGGAGCCCTCCGGTGGCTCAATGAACATGCCATAGTCAACCTTGGCATCTTTCAGAAATGGATCTGGATCACGTAATTCTGGGTATATTCGACACTGTGTTCTGCTTGACTGTCAGCGCTCTGGAGGGACATAACATACAAACCGTGTTCATGAGACGTACATGTTTTCATATGTGACATCTCCGTCACCCTCGTCTAGCGCAATCTCCAGCAACGAAGAGTGAACGCTGTCGTTCCAGGTCGATTCGTGAGACATGCGCGTCTTACACCTGACGGTTCGACGAAGGATCGAACAAATTCGACGGTAAATGTACTCGTCATTCGCCATGACAGTCTCGTCTGAAGTCGCAGACAAAAACCAGGCATCCAGTGGAGGGTCCGGGAAGCGCTCTTGTTCCGTGATGCGGGCCTTGTCAGGCGAGTTAATCATTGTGTTAAGAGACTGCAGTCTTTGGAAGATGGAACATTTTCTCGTACGGAGGTTAGAGCAGTTAAATATCCCATGAGAGGCTTATCCTTTCATGATAATGCACCTAGGTATGACTCTTCTCTGCAGGCGGCTGCAGGAGGTAGAAGTAAAAGGAAAAGGCCACTGTGTTAGCATCGGGTCATGATGCTATGATGTTTTGACAATGTGTTCTTTATCATAGTTGAAGCCTGCCCCTTGATGGGTTAAGCCAGAAGACCAGGCGAGTTAATATCCGAAAGTGTACGTTTGACGCTGAATAACATACCTTCATGGCATGCGGAATAACCTGGCCGTTATTGAGACTTGCCAAATCACGCATAAGAGCAGTAATATTGTCGATGTCCTTGATTGCCCTGCGTTCAAGAGGGTACTCTTTCGCGCTACACAACACGAGTTCTCGCTTCCGTGGACTTGATGAACCAGAAGCTGCTGATGACATGGACATGTTCGACCCGCTCTCAGAGGGCACGTAGCCTAAGCTTGCATTTGAAAGCTCTGAAAAGGTCGCTGGTGGCTTCGTCAGCAACACTCTATAGGAGAGGCGCGAGTGACAAACCATTTTGGGTAGGGGTAGCATCAACATCTATGGGCACGATTTTGACCTTCTTGCTCGGGCTTGGAGTACGAGGCGACCCCATGCTTTCAGTTTCTTGGTTGTACAGATGCCTTGAATCCTCGGTCTGCCTGAGCCATGCCTCGACCAATGTGGACGTTGGGTCAGGCAGGGAGTCGCCGTCGAGATACCACATGGGCCGGCAGTGTATAGTTGAAGATCCTAGTGGTCGTTGAGCTGGTATATGTAGCGCGTGTGGCCGAGGAGGGACGGCTTGGTATCTGTGGCCAGCAGTCTCATGAAACGGTGCTGTCGTGTTGTTTCTTGTCTATTGTGTGAGGGGCCCGCTTGGTTGGTTGGTGGGACAACATTTGCTGACATAATACGGGGAGCCAATTGAATCACGGATATTTCTTGGAAATAGCTACCTTAGACTGAAAGGCACTCCACGTCGTCTTGCGTCTTTATCTTCTGTTTTGGTGCAATTCAATTCGTTTACCAGTCCATCGTGGCATTTCACAGTGGACGACATAGTAGGTCTACCGCCAATTCAGGTAATAGTTGATGATATCATTCTCGAATTGTGGAATTCCCCCTGCGTTTGGGTACACGTCGAGCTGGGCAGAACTTACACATCCAAACTAGCATGCTATACAGGAAACACAATCAACCATTTCTTCTGATTTGAAAGGCCCCGTAGGGACATGGGGCCACTGTCGCCGCTGTTCCAGCATAATTGATCAAAAAACGAATCTTGCATATTGGGCTGAGGCTGCATGTAAAAGTAGAGGTTGTGCTTGTGATAAGATCGAACAATGGGAGGGACGGCGTTAATCTGAGCCGAAGACCCACACATGCCGCATCCCGGAGCGGGGATCCGGGGGATTGCCGAATACGGAAATCATCCGACGGTGATTGTGCTTCTGCTTCTCAGGGGACTCGGGTATTTGCTCAAACTCCGAAGCATTGTTAGCGCACTCATTTACTTTCTTAGTTCACCATTCTCAGTTGCTGATTTCTGTATAAAACCAAACTTGTTTTGTCTTCATCAGCTATTCGTATGCCAAGCAACTACAGAAGAAATCAGCTTTTCCTGAATTGACCGAACTATCCATCTACGATCTTGTGGCTCAGTTAACCCACCCAAGGGCCTGGCTTCAACTATAACAAAGGCACTATCAATCTAACATGTCAATTAAAAAGGTGGGCGACAGAATCCTCTTCGATCTATTACAGCGGTCTAATCAACATCACTAGGCAATCATCATTGGTGGAGGACCAGCAGGGCTGGCCGCGGCGCTGCAATTGAAGATGGGCAATGGCATCGAGACAGCCGTGTACGAAATCCGGCCAGAGCCGACCACACTCGGAGGTGCTGTGAACATCCCTTCTAATGGCCTGCGTTTACTGGATCGGATGGGGATTTTGAGCCAGTTGGAGTTGCGTGCATCCTCTGCCTCGCAGTTGAAGGTGCACTCAATGGGCGGCGCCATTCTGGCAGACCTTGACATGGCGGGTTGGAGCCGGGAACAAACGGGATTTGGCTTCATGCGTGCTCTTCGAACCGATCTCATGGACGTATTACTCGAAGAAGCCAACAAACAAAACATTCCGGTGCATTTCAGCAAGGACACCACCAAGATTGTCGAAACCGATACGGAAATCAATGTCACTTTCTCCGATGGCACTCAGGCGTCAGCTGACCTTCTTTTGGGCTGCGACGGCATTCACTCAGCCGTGCGCAGGCTACACGTCAATCCATCTCTCACACCAGAGTATACCGGCTTTTCGAACATGTTCACCATCTTGCCGACAAGCTCTCTGTCTGAGCAACACCGCTCCGTCGAGCCAGCCCTTCATGGTTTGCTGACAAACGAAGGTCTACTTGGTGTCATGCCCTGCACCGCGTCTGGCGACCATCTGTATTGGTTCTATTCCCGTGAAGTGCCAGTTCCAGCAGGGGACGATAACCGATCTGGCTGGGAAGCCCATGGTAAAATGGAAGTTGAGGGGTTCAAGGACAGTCTCAAACGGGTGCTGCAAAGCTCCCAAGGCTCGTGGGCAGACCAGCTACGGGAGATCGTCCAGAAAACCGAAACAATCAAGTTTTATCCAATCTATAGGCTGCCCTTGTCAAGCTCCTGGTCTACCAAGAGATGTCTTGTTATGGGAGATGCTGCCCACGCTATGCCGCCTCACGCAGGACAGGGAACTTCGATGGCCCTGGAAGACGTATTCTTGTTGTCTCGCCTGCTGGAGGACTCGGAACGACCCTTGAGTGACGTACTTTCCAAGTATAGCGACGTACGGCGCCCTAGAGTGGAAGCTATTGCACGCGCATCGATAGAAAACGGAAATGTTCGGAAAGACGTCGGTCCATGGGCGTTAAAGATGAAAGAATATGCGCTTGGCCTGGGATTTTGGTTCTACAAAGCAGCTGGCCTGCAGAAACGGGGGATTGGAATGAACCAGAAGGACTTTGCCTATGATATCATGGCGGAACCCATCTAAGTCGTGTGCGAGGGTTTGGATGATCTTCAGGAGCTCTCTGTACTTTTGTGTAACCTTGTAACCTACGCGATTGATATTGACCCATATGCAAAGATACTATCCCATCGGCTGTTGAAGGTTACTGCATAAATAAATATGGAGCAAAAAGTCGGTGTGCCCTCAGCTTGGCCTTTGCCTCGCCTTCGGGAGTGAAGAAGGATGAGACCAAACAGCACCGGATGTTGGCCGTGATTGACCGTCTCAACCCCCTTTGATCTACGGGCGCATTAATTTCTGGAGATAGGCTCTTACGTCCGGCCGGCACCGCTTCCCCTCTCGTGTGAACCGGAATATCAAGGTAGGCCAGACAGTTACTCCGGTCAACAAGTTGCTCCGGGACGCTCAAACATGTCCGGTTGGCGCCTCGGCCTTTCGCCTTTGGCCGTACCCACACTTTTGAGATTATTGCGTAAGCCGCCGGCCGGCAAGAGCGTGGAAGCCGCTGAGTCAATGAACTCACTAGGAAACGGAGCACGTACGGACTTGTCGCAACAGGTTAGATCAACCTTGCGCTGGCCCTTTTGTGGCCATAATAGAAACGAGGGGGCGATTAAGAGTATGATAGTGAATTGCGAAATGCTCTCTATTAATCAATCTCTTCGTCTTATGAGTGAATAAATCAACGCGACCAGACAGCAGTGTCCCACATCAGCAACAAGACTTCTGCAACTATCTCGCCTTCAGTTTTTTTTTACCAGGTGGAAAGGCGTGCCAAATGCAGGCTGTGCATCATGATAAAGCCGCGGGCAATCACAATTCGATGCCATCTCAGCCTCGCAAATCCTTGGCTGGAAACAGACGAAGGGCGCCGCTAGCTTGTCTTTTGTGCAGAAGACGCAAGGTCCGCTGCAATGTGAGCGAGAAATGGCCATGTGGCAATTGCGAATGGGATCAGTCTGAGTGTCTTGTCCTTGGTCGGCGAGGTGCCCGAACAAGGTATGTACTTTTGGTGGAGGGAGGATGCCATGTACAAGAACGGGTACTGAATGTTTCCGGGTTTACCCCAGCAGTGTCCAATACCCGCATCTCCAAGACCCCGAGGCGTCTCCCCAGTGCCATGATGATGCCAAAGGCAAAGGGCCGCCAGCTTCCGACCCGGAGCCTACGCTATGCTCTTCCTCATCTAACAACGTTGGCGATTTCGATGTTCGACCCACCATATCCGCACAACTCCCGCCCTTCACCTCTACATTGCCGGCACGGATACACGCGGACGAGGTCGAGTTTCTGTACTCAAAGGGGGCCTTGACTTTGCCGAGCGTCGATTGCCAGAATGCATTTCTTCGGTCCTACTTTGACTTCACGTACCCGCATATGCCCTCTCTGGACGTGAACCATTTCCTCGGGGCGTTGACAGCACGCGATGCCAGACCTGGCCAGGTCAGCTTGCTTCTCCTTCAAGCCATCTTGTTTGCCGGAGCCGCACATGTCTCGATGGGTCACTTAAAGGCCGCCGGTTTTCGCACTCGTGAACATGCTCGCAGGGAGCTTTTCCAGCGAGTTCGCGTCGGTGGTTCCCAGCTCTCTCCTCCATTTGCATCCAAGCTGACCTAGCAAACAGTTGCTATACGACTTCGACTATGAATCCGATCCCCTTGTTATTGTACAGGCTCTATTGCTCATGTCGTTGAGGAGCGGTGGCGCTGATGACCACAGAAATATACGGTATTGGTTGGATCTCGCCATCTCGCAAGCTTTCGCTCTAGGCCTCCATCAAGACTCTTCCCAGACCGTCTTCTCGCCCGAGACACGCAAGCTGCGCCGCAGGATCTGGTGGATATGTTTTATCAAAGACCGCCTGACTTCCTTGGAGATGAAGCACATGCCCAGGATACGCGATCAAGACTATGAGGTTTCTATGTTGGAAGATGCCGACTTTGACATGGGACCTGCACCAGCCTCCGGCAACCTAACGTTTGAGGCCATGTGCCCCTATTTCTGGGACGAGAGGAGACGCAGAGACCTTGGAGTGCTGTTTACTGCAAGGGCAACTATATGCCAGTACTGGGGCGCTTACTTGACCGTTCACGATTCCTTTCCCTTTCAGGCAGATCAGGGAGGCAACGCGAGTTCTGGGGGTTTCAAAGCACTGGAGACAGCCACCAAAACAGTAAGCGAGCATTCCTTTACCTTTCTGAGGCGCGAGTTGGAAACATGGCACAAATCGCTTCCCGAATGCTGCCATCTTCGATGGATATGGGGTAGCGATTTGTCAACCGATGCTGCCATCACTATAAGCCGCACAACTCTGCATATGTTGTATCAGTTTCTTGTGCTAGCCATGGAACGCATTCATACCATGTCTACACATTCAAGGTCACTTCTGGGTAAGGAGAATGCGAGGATTTGCGTGCAGGAAGCTGCGCTGCAAATTTCTGATTTAGCCGGCGAGGCGCACGACGCTGGAATCGATAACTTGTTGCCCATTTCGGCGACAATAGCCATGACTGCGGCAGCAGGAGTTCATATGCAGGTGCTTAGGGGTGACATTTTAGCAGATAAACAGATAGCTCGCGACGGTTTCAGACGATGTATGGAGGTGATCAAAACCTTGGCCGACGGCTTCGAGCCAGCCAGCTTCGCAAGGAACGTGATGGAATGGGCTGTCTTGAAACCTTTTGAACATACTGTGCAGCCTCAACCCAGCCATCCTGAACTGAAACCCTATTCACTGCCAGGAGAGGGCATACTCTGGAGCCTTCAAAGGATGGAGAAGAAAGACTACCAGGTCGAGGAGGCTAACAGCGAGTCTAGACAAGGGGTGCTAAGTATTGGGGATAGGGAAAAGTTCACAGTTGACTAGCGGAATACATCAAGTATTAAAGCTAGTCTCAAATTGAATCTCGCAGATGAATATTTAAGCCACGTGGAATAAATACTAACTTTTGCTGGGGATCTGGCCGAACAAGGCCACCTTTAACCAAGTTCTCAGGACGCTTTATCTGCCCAGGAGGAAACGATATATCGTACGTAAGCAACACGTTGGCGAGCACTATCTTAATCTGTGTGCCTGCAAAGAAGCGACCTGGGCAAGCGTTCTTGCCCTGGCCGAACGCGAGGTTCTCAGGGCCAGTCGTGGCAAATTGGTGGCGATTCGAGTCCAATCCACCCCCCATCCTCCGGTCATAGAAGCGATATCCGTCAAACTGCTCCGGATTGTCGTAGATGTCCGGGTCACGCGAGATAGAGTCGCTCGGCATAGTGATGTAGGTGCCTGCGCCCAGCGTAGTGCCGTCCTTGAAGCGTAGAGGCCTGACAACCCTGCGGTTGAAGGTCATAAGCACACCCTGGTTTAGCCGCTGTGACTCTTTCATAAAGCTGTCGAGCTTCTTCATGTTGGCGATGGCTGATAGCGTCCAGTCGTACTTGGCCACCTCGGTCTCAACCTCATCGCGGATCGGCTGGAT
Source organism: Ascodesmis sphaerospora (assembly GCA_027569015.1). NCBI lineage: Eukaryota > Fungi > Ascomycota > Pezizomycetes > Pezizales > Ascodesmidaceae > Ascodesmis > Ascodesmis sphaerospora. The sequence goes on along the minus strand of JAPPUR010000070.1, from coordinate 12,456 downwards.
ATACTCCGGATGGGCGCAGAGGTCGAACAGCGCGTGAACTATAGTTGTAGAACTTGTGTGCACTGCAGCCAGCGACAGGAACAGCATGTTATGGGACAAAACGCCAGGGTCGCGGTCACTACCCGTTGCCGACTCTATCATCCACTGCATCATGTCGACGGGCTTGCCGCCGTCGGCCTTGCCATTCCGTCGCTCCTGCTGCTGCTGCTCCAACAGTGCGAGCCGTTGGGCGAAAGTTGCGTTGAAGGTTCGTTTGGCCGTCTTCAAGTGACGGTCGAGTGCCTTGGTCCCTTCCAGCCAAGGGGCAATCAGGGGCCGCAGGAAAGCAGGGTAGGGCCGCAGCATTACGGCGACGTTGACTACGTCCATTGAGTATAGAGCTGCGGTCTCGAGCCATTCGAGGTTCCGGCTGGCCGACTGCCCGCCGAGCATCCTGGACCCCGTAGCCGCCATGATGCGGACCATAGCTTCGTAGGTTTTTACTTGGGTCTCGCCGGTTTGGGGAATGCGTTGTGCCAGCCAGTACCTGGCTTCCTCGTGGATAGGCTTCACCAGGCTGTCTAAATTGTCATCAAATTGGTATCAAGTCAGCCGATCGGCTCAACATCATCACTACCACATCATATGACTTACGAAGGTTCTTGTTCAACTGCACCTTGCAGACGTCGATATGCAGGGGGCTCTTGATAACAACATCAAGATTTGTCTGGGGGCTGAGCAGCCGCTCCCCCAATCCATCGGCCATGTCTAAGGCGTCTTCAGGGAGGCTCTTGTTGATCTCGTCGATATACTTGGGACTCAGCACGACCCGGTCCGTATTCAGAGTCTGGACCCGAAACATGCCATTCTTGTACTACAAATTCAATCACAGAAGATCAGCTGCGATGTAAGGGGACGGGGAAAATAGGCTGTACAGACGCACCTTGCGGTACCCTTCATTGAGGATCTTTCGCCCGTTGATTTTGAAGTCCCGTTTCGCCTCAGCCAGGCCGAGTCCAAACCATCCCGGGTCCTTTCCGGCTCGAGGGAGACGGGTTGGTGTTGGGACTGTCAGGAGCCTCAAGCCTCCCCAACATAGGAAAACAAGAGTGAATGCAAGCCCGAGCGTGGATGCGGCCAGAGTCTTGTTGCCGTCATGGTCGCTGCCTACGAGGAGCGCGCCCAACTGAACGGCCAAGTTGTTGCCTAGAAACTTGAATTCGTTTAGCGCTGAGCTCATCGTCGCCGTCGTGGCTTTTGTTTGTAGATGGCCGGTGGAGGAACGATTCAGGGAGACTTTGGGGTTGAAGCAACGCTGGTGCAAGATTCGTCAATATCCAGGCCTCTTTCTCTCTTTCTCTTTAAAGCTTGAAAAAGCTAACATGTGTTCAAGTTGCCACGATACCGTGGGCCATAAAGGGAGAAAGTCATGCATGGGCATTGCACTAGTCCTGTCTCGGATTATTATTCGGAGTCGCCCTTTCTGGCCAGCCGATTTCATGGCTTCGGTTGGCCTTAACGGGGAGGGGGAATATTTAAATCTTACTTAAATAATAATTTAAAATACGCGAGAGAGTTAAGTAAATTTATTAAAATAATAATATATATATAATATTAGAGTTTTATTAATATAAGTAAATAAGTATTATTTAAAAATTAATTAAAATAATATATATAATTTTTAATAATTTAATAAAACTACTTATTATATTTATATTTTAAAGTTTATTTAAGGTTAATTAGTTTTTAATATATATTAAACTTTTATAATATAATAATTTTTATATTATAATTAAAGTTATTTACTTATAGAAAAGTTATTTAAGCTAAGATTTTATTCTTAACTTATAAGCTAGTTAAAATTATTTTAATTTATATAGTTTAAAAATTATTATTTTATTAATATTATTATTTATTAAAATTATTATTAAACTTATAGCTATAAGAGCTATTATTATTAATTTTTTTTTAAAAAATTAATTAAAACCTAAGGTAATAAAAATAAATATAAAAGTTTTTTTTTAAAAAAATAATTAAAATAAAATAAAAAGCTAAAAAAAAAAAAATAAATATAAATTAAATAATTATTAAATCTTTTAATATACTTATAAGTAAATTAAAATACCTTAGTAAAAAAATATAATTTTTAATATAATTAAGTTATTATATTTAATACCTTTTAATATAAGACTTAATATTAAATAAGCTTATTAATACTTTTATATCTAATATTTTATATTAATAAATCTTATTTATTTTATTAAAACTAAATTATTAATTAATAATAATAAAAATAATTAATTATTATTATTAATATAATATAAGATAGTAATTTAAAGTATTAAGTATATTTTTTTTAATAAATTAAGCCTAAAAGTAATTTAATATAAAATTATATTTAAGTATTATTTTAATATATTAGCTTTATTAAGGTTTATTATTAAAGTAACTTTAAGCTACCTTAAATAAATAAGTTTAATAAAATTACTAAAGTTAAAAAAAAACTTTTTATAATTTTATAACTTTTATTAAACCTTTAAAGAATTTAATTAATAACTTTTAATTACTTTTTATTTTATTTATAAAATATTTTTATTAAATATAAATAAAAATTTATTATTTTTTAAAAATATATACTTAATAACTTTATTAAGTATATTAAATATAATTACTTTTTATATATTAATAAATTAATATTTTCTATTAATTTATATTAATAAGAAATATAATTATAAAAGTTTTTTTATTTTATAAAAAATAATTAAATAAAAAGTTAATAAGTTATAAATTTTATATATAATTTTCTTAATAGAAAAAATAAGATTTTAAATAAAATATAAATAAAAAGTTAATTAAACTAAATTTAAAATATAATTTTAAGTATAAATATAATAAATATAATATATAATATAATAAGTAACTTAATTAAATTACTAGAAATAAATATATATATATTATAAGTATATATAAAAAAATATAAAAGTATTATAATTATATATATATTACTTTTTAATTTATTTTATAAATACTTAAATAATTAAAAGTTTTTATAAATATTTAAAATTATTAAATTTTTTTAAATGAACTTATATATTATAATAATTAATTTTTATATTATAAAAATATAATTTATAAAATATATATATTATTATTTTAAAAGGCTATTTAAGGTTTTTTTAAAAAAAAGATTTTTATAATAAAAATATAATATTAATATTATAAATCTAAGTTAATTATATAAATATAATATAATATTAATATAATATAATATAATATAATTTTATTAATATTATTTAATAAAATATCTTTAAGCTAATTAAGTAATATTATTAAATTTAATTAATTCTTTTTTAATTTTATTTAATTTTATTTAATTTTATATTAAAAATATAATTTATTTAGATTTTATTTAATTATTAAAGTTATTTATAAAAAATTTACTTTTTTAACTTTAAGGGAAGAAGTAATTATTAAACCGAACCTATTATGCATATACACTTTAGAAATAGGTTATAAGCCTTAGAAGGAAAAAGGGAGGTTAAATAACTAAGGCTAATCTCAAAGAGGAATAATATAAAGTATTAAATAAAAAGAGGGAAAGGTTAAATAATGCCGCAATAGGTAAGAAAGCTTAAAAAAAGTAATTTACTTAATTATAGGTTTAATAATTAAGAGTCTTAGAGCTATTTTTCTTTAAGGTAATTATAACTATTAATACGAATATTAAATTAATTAAATTAACCTTAATATTAATATCTAAACCGCGATAAAATAGCCTTAATTATAAATATAAAAAATATATACCTCCTAAATAGACTAAATAACTAAGACTCCTTTAAATAATCCTATATTATAAAGATTATAGTAGAAAAGGTCTATAAGCTAGGTCGGCTAAATAACCTTAGCTAATTTAATACCCGCCGCATATAAATATTAAAAAGACCTAAAATATCTAATTACCTCATAAGAGAAAAACCTAAGATTAGATTAAAGACCGCGAGGCTTAAAAGGGGTAAATATATTGCGACTATAATTAGCGAAATATACCTTAAAGACTAGAAGTTATATTAAATAGAGATAGCTCTATATTATTAAGATTAATATAAGTATAATAAGTAAGTAAATAAGATTAATAATATATTTAACTAAATAATTAAGAAGATTAATTTATATTACGTCGAGATATACTCTTTTATTACTAATAGATTAAATAATTATAATAATATATCGAGGTTTTATTTAAATCTTAAGACCGTATATAATATAAATAATACCCTAAGAAAGAAATAAGCTTAGAATCGCTATTTTAAAATACTAAAGGTAGCTTTAAGTATTATAATATACTAAGGAGATTAGATTATTAATTAAGAATAAGTAATATAAATCGCGAAGCTTAGAGAAGTAGCTAAAATAATATACCTAAATATATAGTTTAATAACCTTAGAGAAGTCCTTAATAACTACTTCGAAGTATTTATATAAGTTAAAGAAAGGCAAAATAAAAAAAAAATTAAAAATAAAACCTATTAATTATTAAACTTTTTTATATAATTCTAATAAGAGATTTAAACTAACTAAGAGAGAGGTAAAATAAAAAATAATACTCCCTTTATAAAAAAAAGCCTTAAAATAAGAAATTAAAGCTTAAATAATAAATATAATAAGTAAAGCCTATTATTACTTAATAAAAAAGTAAAGAGACTTATAAAAACTTTTTAATACTCTTAAGAGAAATATATACTTTATGAAAAATAATATAAATACTTAAATATAAGGTTATATTAAGTAGCTTTCTTAGAAGGAATATTAAATAAGTATTAATTATCCGAGAGATAAATAGATTAGTAAGAAAAATACCTAAAAGAGAAAAAAGAAATATAAAAACTCTATAAGAGACTTTAATAGAGATAAAAAGACTTAAAGGAGAGGTTAGCTTATTTATATCCCTCTAAGATAATTAAACTAAAAAAAAGCCCCTAAATCTAAGCTTATAAGCTACTAATAAACTAAATAAACCTTATTAATATTAGAAATATAAGATAGCCCTAGAGGGTAAGATAAGAGACCTATAGCTTAAAGACTACTAAAAGATCTACCTAGTATTAAGTTTAAAGGAAAGATTTACTTAGTATTAGGTTTAGATAGTCTTAAGAGTAATAAAGAAGAGGTAATATACTTATTAAGGCTTAAACCTAAAGTATAAGGCATAAATAACTTAAATAATCCTTATTCCTAATAGATAAAAGACTACTAAAGGATTTATTTAGTATTAAGTTTAAAGAAAGGATTTACTTAATACTAGGTTTAGTTAATAATCTAGTTAAATAATAAGTCTAAGAGAGAAATTAAAACATAGAGATTACCTAAGAGGAAGCTAAAGCGATAAGGTATCTTAAATAATAAGATTAATTAAGAAAAATAAAGAAAAAAAAATAGATATATTATATAAGGCTTATCTTAGGGTTTTAAACCTCGTAATTATATAACGATAAGTCTAATAAATAAGCATATAGCGCATTAAATTAAAAAACCACGAATATACTAGAAAAATAAAAATATTAACTCTCGAGATATAAAAGGTAAGTATTCTAAGATAAGGCTAGGGATAGTTAAACTATTAAGGGGTTTCTAATCTAGGGGGGTATATTAAACTAAACCTATTATATATATATACTTCGGAAATAGGTTATAAGCCTTAGAAGGAAAAAAGGAGGTTAGATAACTAAGGCTAGTCTCAAAGAGGAATAATATAAAGTATTAAATAAAAAGAAGGGAAGGTTAAATAATGCCGCAATAGGTAAGAGAGCTCAAAAAAAGCAATTCACTTAATCACGGGTTTAATAGTAATACTAGGTTAATTAATAAATACCTAGATATAAATTTCTAGCTATAATTTTTAACCGGGGAGCCACATGCGTACTTGGAAAGCAACTGTCCAAAACGCTTGAGTGAATAGGAATTATATATATAGATTTAGCTACTACTGGTCTTTGGCTGGTTGGCAAGAGAAGTCCTTGTTCTTATTAGTCACGGTACACGGTCACTAGCCCTCATCACTTAAACCGACCAGGAGCCTTAAGCAGTAAATCGCTGTTCCTACGAGTCCTAAGCATTATTCTCTTTTCTATATCTCTCCTGCCACTATGGATCTGCACGAGCAACTTATCAACGAGGCCAAATTGTTGCTCCGTCGAGCTTTGCAGGCCTCTGACGAGCACTATGGCTTCGGTACAATGAGCTGTGCGGCGTATGACACCGCATGGGTCTCGCTGGTGACCAAGACAGTCGATGGGCAGAAGCGATGGCTGTTTCCCGAGTGCTTCCAATTCCTGCTGGACACGCAGTCCACGACTGGGGGCTGGGAAACCGGCATGGGCGCACCAATCGACGGAATCCTGAACACGGCCGGTCCACTGCTCGCCCTCAAGCGCCACTCTCGCATGTCGATGACTACAATACCCCAGCACAACTATGAAGACTTGGCTGGGCGTATCGACAAGGCGACTGCATCTCTGCAGTGTCAGTTGGTGGCCCTAGATGTCTCGACAACAGAGCACGTGGGCTTCGAGATCATCGTCCCAGCCATGCTCGATCTCCTCAAGGCCGAGGACCCGTCCCTGGTCTTCAACTTCCCGGCGCGGAACAACTTGATGAAGATACACGACGCAAAACTGTCGCGGTTCCGGCCTGAATACCTGTACGGCAGCCAGCCAATAACGGCGCTGCACTCGCTCGAAGCATTTATTGGGAAGATTGACTTCGACAAGGTCCAGCACCATAAGATCAACGGGTCAATAATGGGCTCGCCCTCATCGACGGCGGCATACCTAATGAATGCTTCTCAGTGGGACGATGAGTCCGAGGCGTATCTGCGGCATGTTGTCCAGCATGCAGCCGGCCAGGGCACTGGAGCTGTTCCGAGCGCGTTTCCTTCCACACATTTTGAGTTATCTTGGGTGAGTTCTTATTTCTAGTTTGGTTTCTCACTGAATCAGCAGCTGACTCGGGATATTGGCGCAGATGTTGACCACACTGACCCAAGCCGGATTTTCGGCGTCTCAGCTTGCATGTGACGAGCTTGACCAAATAATTAACATGCTTGCGGCTTCATTTGAGAAAGAGGGAGGCACCATCGGTTATGGTGAGTGGCCCGCATCTTTTCTTTTGTTTATCTGATGGGTGATGGTTGGCCCAAGAAACGCCGTGGTGAACTCGTCCTAACTGTTATGATACTATATTGCAGCCCCTGGATTCCTGGCCGACGTGGATGACACCGCAAAGGCCATCACTGCCCTGACCACGCTTGGACGAGCTCCCAAGCCCTGGCAGATGCTGAAAGTATTTGAAACCGCCACGCACTTCCAAACATACACGGGCGAAAGAGACCCAAGCTTTACTGCCAACTGCAACGTACTCTCGGCCCTCCTTGCGCAGCCAGACGCGATCAATTACGGAAGCCAGATCCAGAAGGTCACCAAGTTCTTGTGTGACTACTGGTGGCGAAGCGATGGGAAGATAAAGGACAAGTGGAACACGTGCTACTTGTACCCATCCGTCCTCCTGGTCGAGGCGCTGGTAGGTCTAGTATCGCTAGTGGAGGGGGGAAAGCTGGCCGGGGTGCTGGGTCAGGACCTACAGCACAGGGTTGCCATCACGCTGTTCCAGGCGTGCCTGCGGCCGTTACTGGATCAAGCCGCCGACGGCTCGTGGGGCCGGTCCATCGAGGCAACCGCTTACGCTGTCCTAATCCTCTGTGAGGCAAGGAACATCTCGTTCTTCGACCGACTTGCCGAGCCAGTGAACCAGGCTATCCGACGCGGAATTGCCTTTGCAGACTCCATGGGCGGAGACGATGCCCGACCGAATTATATCTGGATCGAGAAGGTCAGCTATGCGTCTCCTGTGCTCACGAAGTCGTACCTCCTCGCGGCGCGATGGGCCGCAAGGTCCGCCTCCTCGTCTGGCGGGTCCGTCGGGCGAAGCCTTTGGACGCCCCCACTGGATATGGATAACCATGTCCAGCTTTTTCACCAGGCAGAGCTGTTCGCCTCGCTTCCCAAGTGGGAACTCTATGCGTCCATGGTCGAGGCCGCCTTATTCACGCCGATGCTGCGGGCACACAGGCTGGACGTTTTCCCACGCTCAGGGGTCGAAGAGGACAAGTACCTAGATGTTATCCCGCTCTTCTTGACGGCCGCCAATAACCGCACCCGCACATACGCGTCCACGCTGTTCCTCTATGACATGTGCTTCATAGCCATGCTTAACTTCCAACTCGACGAGTTCATAGAGGCTACAGCAAGCATCCTTTACCGGGACCACATGGACGATCTGCGCCAGATCATTCATGACCTCCTGGACGACAAGATTTGCGTCGATAAGGATCAAACACCGGCTGGCATGGAGGCAGACTTGGGCATCAACGGCCAAGAGGACATGTGCAGGAGTGACGTATCCTCCGACATGCCGGGCAACAAGAGCCCTGAATATAAGGCCGTCTTCTCCACACTCGCGGCCTTCCTCGAACACGTCTTGCAACACCCCTCCATCCAGTCGGCCGGTGCCTGGGACCGTAGACTGCTCGCGCGCGAGCTGCGGACATATCTCCTGGCCCACGTCCAGCAGGCCGTGGACAGCATTCCCGGTATGGCAACACGCGTATCCACGTCGACCAGGACCTTCTTTGACTGGGTGCGGACCACGGCTGCAGACCATATATCGTGCCCCTATGCGTTCCGTTTTGTAGCCTGCCATCTCAGTGCGACGCTGACACCGAGGATCGCGGGCGGCGGCTGCGGCGGTGACTGTTTCTCGTCGGTTGGCGAGAAGTACCTCGCGGCCGCCGTGTGCCGCCACTTGGCCACCATGTGCCGCATGCACAACGACTTCGGGTCCGCCGAGAGAGACCGTGATGAGGGCAACCTGAACTCGCTCGACTTCCCCGAGTTCAAAGACGGGCCGGCAGTCGAGGTCCAGCAGGACGCCCTGCTACGTCTGGCCGAGTTTGAGCGAGACTCGTACCTCGACGCACTCCGGAGATTGAAGAACGAGGTCAACCACATTCACGTAACGTTGGGGGGTGGCGACGCTGAGACGGTGAGATTGGCCCAGCGCCGCATGGCCATCTACGAATTCTTCACCCAGCAGGTGGATTCGTACGGGCAGATCTATGTTATTCGTGACATCTCTGCGAGGATCCCTAAGAATGACCTGACAAAGAAGATAGTCTAGAGTCATCCAGGGGCCGGGGGCGGTGTAGAATGATCCCGGCCGGCCCCTGCTCAGGTTTGAGGTCTACTTTAGTGAGTGCAGTTTCTGGTTGAAGGGGTACGGGGAAGTGAGCCAAGGCGGAAGGCATGGGAGGAAAGGCGGTCAGGGGACTTGAAAGAAATCCGAATCTCACCCCCATTTCTTCCTACCGTAACCTATTTCTGTGCTCGCCCGGATACTCCAGCTCTCAGCGGCTAGTCCAGACTCGGAAGATAGAGATAGGGCCCTCCCAACGACCACAAAAGTAGCCCCAGGTGCTGACGCCGTACTTTTTGCCGTACGGTCTTCTGGCTTAACCCGGAAGACCGTGGTCCTTCGGATGCCTTGATTGACGGAATAGAAAGTCTTCTGGTTTGACCAGATGATATTGCCGTTGATCTAGTCGTCCAACGCCAGGCCAGCGAGTAAGGATAGCGGGTGACTTATCTATACACGGGCCGGCGGATCGCTGGGCTTGTATGACGCTGCTTTCCTGGCTGACGGTGGAAGTAGCTAGGGGATTATATCCTGGTTTTGATAGCCGCTATTCTAACGTTAACAAACCCGGAACGAGGGATCAGAAATCTTGCTATAAGATACCACGATGATGATGATCTTGCTGAAGGAAATTATTAAGGGCTCACAAAGGCCGTATACGGCAATTCAGAGGCCTTGCGCAACGGCTGCGACTTTAAAAAGAATACATAACTACCTTGAAACTCTCTCTATGTTAATTCTGTTTCTTTGGTGCAGGTGTCGTCGGTGTTCCTTCAATCAACACATCCTCGTTCGGTGGCGGGAATATCTGTTCGACTGGCCGCTTTGAGCGCCAATGTACTGTCCCATATCTATATAACTCCCCAAATGTCCCTGGACGATGATCTGCGTCCTTGAGCTCCTCCGTCTTCAGCAAGTCTCCTAATGCAGGTGGCCCCCCCCCTGAATTGTGGTACACCTTGAACATGTGGCTGTTCTCTAGCATATCAACCACAAAGGCCTCAGCAGCTGCTCTCTTTTCCATACACGGCTCATTGAGCGGAGTCGTAAAGAGTTCGACCTGCTTTGCGCTATCATAATTTGTTTTGAGAATGCCGAGAAAGCCGTTTTTGACGCCTTCAATCAAGAAAGCTTTGTTCTCGAACACCTCGCGCCCATTCCATCCTGTTTCAACATCGAGAAGGTTTCTTGTCCGATCTCCAATGAGCATCTGGGCCACGTAGTCGCTTATCTCGTCGATCTTGCCGTCAAAGGGTGGGGCCGCCAGACCATCTGCAAGGCCAATCTCCTGAATCAGAGGATGCTTATGAAAGCCATGCTCATTGATTCGGTCTTTCCACAACTGTTTATACCCGTTATGCCAGTTTTTGATGAAGACGGAGCCCTTTCTTGCCGCAATCATGAAGTTTGCGAAACTGCCCCATTTCTTCCTAACCTGGCCGTTGATAATCCACAAGCCTACTTCATATGATTCCGTGTTCGAGAGGGAATTCCAGTAGAGGTCGTCGAGATGCGTATGCAACATATTGCCAACGTCCATCCAAACTCCGCCGTACTCGAAAAGCAAAGGGAGGCGTATCAGGTCTGATATATGTTGCCCCTTATGATCTCCGTCCATAGTATCTTCAACGACACAATCCGGGAACCACGACTTGTCGAGAAAATCGTAAACGTTGTTAGGTGAACCTTCAACAAGGTCAAGAAGCCGAACCGTCCAACCGGGCTCAAGCTTCCGAACCCAGTTGATGACTGTGCTTTGATAACTGGGATACATAGCATGTAAACCTCGATCCCAGAAGGCCCACACGTTTTTCTCCGACGCGACAGGCCGGAATTGAGTAAGCTCTGTGATGATTTCTGCATCTGACCGGAGGTTGTATTGGGATCGCGGTATCTCTTTGAGCTTTGTTGCTGAGGGTGGAATTGCGAAATACTGCATTTTGGGATTGGTATAACTGATTGTGCTTCTCGTTTTTTTTAGACGTCGGTGCTTTGGCTGGCTAGATTCACTACCTGCCGGCTAATGCTTCTTGTATCTTTTAAGTTTTTTGCTTGAGAAAAAGGAAGTACTGATTTGACTGAAATCGGTTATCTGAAATCGGTTGCCTGAATTCGGCTATCTAAATTCGGCAATATCTATTAAACCAAAGCTATTATATATATATAAGTATACGCATAGTATTTTATAATATATTTTACTAAAATATACCTCGGAATTAATAGAGATAATATTATATAATATAAATAACTCTTAAATAAAAATAATATAAAGTATTAGCTTAAAAGAGAAGTAAGATTTAATTAGATATAATAAATTAAGTAATTTATTTAATTATAGGTTTAATAATTAAGAGTCTTAGAGTTATTTTTCTTTAAGGTAATTATAATTACTAAAATAAATATTAAATTAATTAAATTAACCTTAATATTAATATTTAAATTATAATAAAATATCTTTTATTATAAATATAAAGACTTATTTCTTAAATAAACTAAATAACTAGGATTTCTTTAAATAATCTTATATTATAAAAATAATAGCGAAATAAATATATAAGTTAAGTTAACTTAAAGACTTAAGTTAATTTATTATTCTTTATAAAAAAAAATTAAAGAAACCTAAGATAAGAGATTACTAAGTAAGAGAAAAAACTAAGATAAAAATATATAATTTAAGGCTTACTTAAGGTAAATATCTTATAATATTATATATTAAAATATTTCTAAAAGACTAAAAGATATATAAAATAGAGCTAATATTTTATTAAATTAATCTTAAATAATATAATAAATAAATAAATAATATCTAAAATATACTTAATTAATTAATTAAAAAGGTTAATTTATATTATATTAAAATATATTTATTAATTATAAATAAATTAATTAAGTATAATAATATTTTAAGCTTTTTTCTTAGCCTAAAAGTAATATATAATATTAATAATAATTAAAAAAGAAAATAAACTTAGAAATAATATTTTAAGGTATTAAAAGTAGCCTTAAATAATAAAATAAATTAAAAAAAAGAAATTATAAGTTAAAAAAAAGCTATATAGATTATAAAGCTTAAATAAGTAGCTAAAATATAATATCTTAATACCTAGTTTAATAATTTAAAAAAAGCTTTAAAATATTACTTTAAAATCTTCTTTTAGATTAAATAAGGTTAAAATAAAAAGAAAATTAAAAATAAAACTTATTTATTATTAACCTTTTTTATATAATTTT
>JAPPUR010000069.1:0-46397 GCA_027569015.1 Ascodesmis sphaerospora | reverse complement strand
CCTAACCCTAACCCTAACCCTAACCCTAACCCTAACCCTAACCCTAACCCTAACCCTAACCCTAACCCTAACCCTAACCCTAACCCTAACCCTAACCCTAACCCTAACCCTAACCCTAACCCTAAGATATATTTATTATATCTTATATAGTAATTAAGGTAATAATATTAAATAGCTAATAATTAATTTTTTTTACCTTTTTTATAGCCTAATAAAAGTAAAATAAAGCTATATCTAAGTTAATAAATATATCTTTTTTATTAATAGCTTAAATAAGAATATAAATAGCGAGATTAATATTAAGGGGTATATAAATTAATAAGTTTATAATTAAGATAAAATCTATATTAATTTTTAATATATAAGTAGTATTAATAAGAGAAATATTTTTCTTAAATCTTTTATAAAGACTTTTTAAATTAATATTAAATCTAATAATATAAACTTTATTATTAAATAATATTGCTTAATTAATAATAATAAGCTAATATCTTTTAAAGGTATTTTTATTAATTATAAAATAATATTTAATAATAGTATAATTAACTAGGAATTTTTTTTATTAATTATTATATAAGCTTTACTTTTAATTACTTATATTTTAATTAAGTAAAAAAGGTTATTTTTTTTATTATTACTATTAAGCTAAATAGCTTACCTTTATTTACCTTAGATCTTATATAAAGTATAATTAATACTAAATAAAATAGGTATATTATTAAAATTATATAAAGTTTATTTAAAATTAATAGCGCTATTAAGCTTAAAACTAAAAATAAATATAACTAATTTATTAATTATTAGGTTTATATAGTAATTAGCCTTAACTTAGTATAAGAAATTATTAACCTTTTTAGTTTTTTTAATATAATAAAGTTTTACCTTAGTTTTTATAATAATCTCTAAGGTAATATTATCTTAAATAAGAGCTATAATAGCTTTTAAAAATATATAAGCTATCTTAGCGAGCCTTAATAAATTACTAGTAATATTATTATCCTTAGGCTTATAGTTTTTATAGAATTTCTTATAATTACTCGCAGGGGTAAATTTATTAAAAGAGTCTTAGAGCTATTAAGGTATAATATTAATAAGTTTTATAGTAATAGGTTTATTATTAAAAAGTAAGTCTTTAGCCTTATTTATAACTAAGTTATTCTTAGGGGAAAATAAATCCTTTTTTTATATATCTTAGGTATTAAGAATATAGACCTAGATATATTTATTACTAAGTATATATAGTATTATTACTAGGCCTTAGTAACTTACTTATATATTAAATAAGCTATAATTTAATATCTTATACTCTAGGTAATCTTTATTTAGGTTTTTAAAGGGGAAATAAAAGCTATTAAAAGGTAATAATATATTAATAAATAGGTTATAGCTATTAGTAAGCGCCTTTATATAAAAATACTAATAAATATTAAGGTAATTTATTACTTAGTAGCTAAAGTAATAAGATATCTATAAAGATTTAATATATAATTTATAGCTATAAAGCTAAATTACTTACTTATAGCCTTTATAGCTAAGGTTATAATTATCCTTAGTAATAATAATAAAGAAAAGGGCCTAATATATAATATTATAGCTTAGGAACTTTATATAGTCGCAAAGGGGAAAAGTCTTAATAAGTTATAAGTTATTAGTTATATTTTTATTTTGCGTTAATAAAAGGTAAAAAATAAAAAGAAAAAAAAAAGAGTTTTTTAAGTCTAAGCGCGGGTTTTTATTATTTATTATAATTTACTTATTATTACTTATATAATAATAAGCTATTAAACCCTGTAATATTACTTATATATTATTATAAAAATTATATAGGCTTCCCTAGGAATTCCTAGGGAATTCCCATTTTAAGCTAATTTATATAAGTAACTTAGCTTCTTATAGCTATCTTATATTATTAACTTTATTAAGTTTTTTATTATATAGTCTTATAATAAGCGCCTTATTACTAATATAATAAGTTCCCTTTTATTTTTATATTTTATTTCTTTAATATAGGCCTTAAATTTATTAATAAGCGTCTAGGTTACTTTTATTTTATATTTAAATTTAGCTATTATATTAGGTATATTTATAATTTTCTTATTAATTTAATTATTATAATTACTTAAATATTTCTTTTATATTATAAAGTATTTTATTTTTAATTTCTCTTAATTATATTTCTTTACCTATAAGTTAATAACCTATTTTATTTTAAAGTATTAATAATTATTTTTTTATTTACTTTTATTCTCTTTAATTAATATAAAACTAAGTTATACTACTAGGGCCTTAGCTAGTAATAAATATATAATAAATATAACTAAGTAAACCCTAAGGTTATCTTTTATATTAAGCTAATAGGCTAGTTATTTAATCTTTTTAATAATCTTATTATAAGAAGGTAGGTCTTAGTAATACGATTAGGATAATATTAGAGATAGAAGGTAGGGTTAATATTATTACTTAACTTTAATTTATCAAAGCCTTTATAATACTTCGGCGAGAAGAGTTTTATATAGCCTAAGAGCTATATAATTAGCCAAAGTATTATTAATTTATTACTAATAACTAGCCTTTACCTAGGTTCTCTTATAATTATCTCCTCTCTTAAGAGCTTAGTCCTATAAGCTTATTTAGCTAATTAGGCTATTTCTTTTATTTAATACTAAAGAATATCTATCTCGCATAGTCTTTTAGTATATTATAGGCTTTAATGCTTTTTTATAATACTTTATTAATTATTTATTATTCCCTTTGCGTTTTTTTTTATAATATTTATAGTTTTTATTATAGTTTATATTATTTATTATTATAATTAGCTAATTATTATTATATTAGTAATTACTTTGCGTTATTAATTATTTATTATTAGTAATATAAATATAGTTATTATTATTATAACTAGGGTTTTTTTTTTTTATAATAATTTTTTTTTTTTTATTTTTTTTTTCTTCTTAATAATAGATTTCTTACCTATTATTATTTTTTCTCTATAACCTCTATAATTATTATATCTTATTTTTTATATTATATATATCTTTCTCGCTTATATCTTTATATATTTTTATTATTATAGAGCTTTTAGTAATATCTCTCTTAATTATTTATTTCTTTATATTTATTAAGTTTAAGTATAATAATAATAAGAGATTTTAATAAATAAATAAAAATAAGGTCTTATATATATATTACTTAAAATACCTTAATAAAGACTTTTATATCTCTTATATTATTAATACCTCGCTAAGCTATTACTTACTTTATAGCTATAATAAAAAGAGATATAGCTCTATAAGTTTTATTTTTATATCTTATTATCTTTCTCTAAGTTATTACTTATATTCTATAAATCCCTTATAAGCTTTAAGAAGTAACTTAGCGCTCTTATAATATTATTTATAATATCCTTAATATTATTTTCGCTAAGCTTATAGAGGTTATTTACCTTTAATTTTAGCGTATTAACTATATTATTTATAATATAATATATACTTAGCGAAAGATTACTAAGTATTTTTTAGATCCTATATTATAAACTTCTAAGTTTAAGATTTAAATATCTTATATCTAGACTTAGGAGCTTACCTCTAATTAAGAGATCTTATCTCTTTTTTACCTTTAATAAGTAAGTTTATTTTTTTATTTTTTTATTAATATATTAGTTAACTCTCTTTAAATAGGCTAAGACTAAGATAACCTTAATTAAGATAATTAATTATCTTATTATTATTACCTTTGCTTACCTTTATAATAATAGTTTTATTATATAATTAGCTAAGGCGATTAATTACTTAGATAGCTATAAAGACTTACTAAGAATTAATATAAAGAAGAAAGGTAATATTATCGCGATTTTAAGTAGTCTCTAAGATCTATATAATATCGCTAAAAAGGCTATTATAAATAATAAGCTTACTCTTATTTATTTTATTTCTTTTATTAATTAGCGTCTCTATCTACGAGGGCTTACTAAGCCTATAGTAACTCTTAGTAGTTATAAGCGCGCCTATCTTATTATTAAAGATATTAAAGATATTAAAGATACTAAGGAGGAAATTATTAAATCGCTAAGTATTTATTAAAATAAATACTACTAAGCCGCTAAGTCTAAGCCTATAATTAATATCTTTAGCGGGTATTCCTCTTATAATAATCCCTAGGTTATAGTAATATTTCTTTATTTAGTTACTAAGTTCTTAGCTATTATCTTATTTTAATTCTCCTTTTTTTATAATTCTCTTCTCTAGGTTTAACCTTAATATACTTATTTTATATTTATATTATAATACTTTAGCGAGCTATTACTTAGCTTTTTAGTTATTAACTTAATATAGTCTAGTTTTATTTAAGTTTTTATTTTTTTATATTTAGTTTAATAAAATACTTTTTATTATACTTTTAGTATATTATTAGCTATGCCTTATCTTATTTCTTATAGTCTTTTCTTATAATCTTAAGGTATTTTTTTATTATTACCTTTATATTTTTTAAGTACTCTTAGGGCTCTTATATATTATATTTTATAAGCTAGCCTTTTTATTTAATAAGGTAAAAGGCTTTATTTTTTATTTCCTTATAAGATATTACTTCTTTTACCTCTTACTTATTAGGCTTATCTTTAAGCTTAGATTAATCCTATATAATATTACTAATTATTTTATAATTATTTTATAATTTAATAAGGGAGATATAAAATATATTATATATATATTAGTATTTTTCTAATAGCTCTAAGGCATAGGCTTATTTTCTATGCCTTTTAAAGACCTTTATTTTTATAAATTATAAGGCTAGCTTTAAGTACTTAAATTATTAGTTTTTTATTAATACTCTAATAATTTATCCCTAATAATAAGTTTATAATATATACTTAGAGTTATAGTATTTTACTTATAATTCTAAGGCTTTTTCTTAGTATTTTTATACCTAGGCCCTAATATAACTAAGTATTATTAAGCGCTTAGTTATATCTTATATATTTATTTCTATCTTTATTAAGATATATTTTATATATTATAGGTAATATCTAAAGAGTGCCTTTATTAGTAAGACTCTAATAATTAAATACTTATTATTATTATAAGTAAAAGTAATATCTAAGAGCTATATTACTTACTTCTCGGGCGAATCTCTTATATATACCTTTAAATACTTCTTAAATATCTAATATATTTTTTTTATTTAATTATTTATTTATAAGTAATATATAATAAAAAGTTAGCGATAAATCGCTTATTTTTTTATTAAATCTATTTAGAATTTATTAATAATTAGTTTATTTCTATTACTAATAATTCCTTCTAAGGTATTAAAATAGCTTTTTATATACTTATATAAGAGGGCTATAAGCTCTATAGCCTTAAGCTTTTTTATAATTAAAATAAATATTATAAACTTAGTTATCTTATATATAATAATTAAGATTATATTATAATTATTATTATTACTCTAAGTACTTAGTAAGAGCCCTATAATAAAATCGAGATTAATTTCTTAAAAGGGATATAATAATAATAATAAAGATTAGAGTTTATTATAAGGCCTATATCTTAAAACTTTAATGCCTTAGTATATTAAGTAGCTTTTAATATATACTTATATATCTTCTATAATACCTTATTAATAGAATTTCCTCGTAATAAGGTTAATAGTTTTTTATATACCTATATAGCTTACTCTAGGATTATTATAATATTACTAAAGGATTTTTGCCCTTATAATGCCTTAATCTAAGATAATTAATTATCCTTTATAATATAATAAACCTTAAAAATTATTTAAATAACCTTTACGTTTACTAGTAGTTTTATAAACCTTTTCTAAGAGTTCTTAATATAATTAATCTTAGCTTTATAATTCTTTAATTAATACCTTAAACTTCTTTAAAGGTTATAAGAGAAATATTATTTCGCCCTCTATAAGTTCTCTTATAATAAAGCATAAGATATATTACTTTAGAATAATAACCTTAGCTATAATTAAATCCCTAGAGGCTTATTAAGAGTCCTTTACTTACTTAGCGATTTATAGGGCTTTTATTTTTTTTATTTTTATTTATTAATATTAAGTTATAATAATAGATATTATATAATAAGTAATACTCTTTGGCTTATACTTATAAGAGGGGGGGGGACCTCTTATTATAGTTTATATTATATATATATATATAGTTAATATATTAATTTTCCCTTCTAATATAATAATATATTACTAAGTAGGCTCTAATAGTTTATATATAAGTTTTAGCTTTTTTATTAATATAAATAAGATATCTTAATATAAGATTTCTCTTTTTATATAATTTAGTTTCCTTAAGAGCTTATTTATTAAGTTTTTTATACTAGGCCTATACTTAATATTAAAATTAAAGGCTAATAATTAATAAACCTAGTAAATAAGCTAGCCTTATAAATCCTTAGTTAAAGCCTTAATAACCCCTATAAGAGCCTAATAGTCTATTAGGATTAAGAACTTCTCTAAGAGTCCTTATAAGTAATAAGATTAATATTTAAGGCTCTTAATAATAACTAAGAGCTCTTATTATTTTATAGCCTATTATTATTCTTAGTTATATAGCTTTTGCGACTAATAAGTAATAAATTATTACTAAGTATTAATTATTTAGGTTAAAATACCTAAGATAGCTTTAACTAAGGTATTTATTTTAATTCTTATAAGGAGTAATAAGTCCTAGTATTAAAGAATAATTATAAAGTAAAAGGCTTATTTAAGCTATTAAAAGGCTTAGTTTATATTAGCGGTCTAAATAAACTTGCTAATTTTTCTTTTATTTTTATTTCTTTTTAATAAAGAGGTAATAAGGCTAATAATCACTAAGTAATATATAATAAACTTATAGTAAAAATTATAAAAGCCTAAAAAGACTTATATATCTTTAAAGCTTTTAGGGGCTTATTACTTAGAGATAGAGGTAATATATATAAGGTCTATTTTTATTTTTTCTTAGGTAATAATATACTTAAGAAACTTAATGCTTTATTTATAAAACTTATACTTAAATAGCTTACTATATAGCTATACTTCGGCGAGCTTTTAGAGAACCTCTCTAAGGTATTTTATATATTTTTCTTTTATTTATAAGTAAATTAAAATATTATTTATATAAGATATATAATATATATTTAATATATTAATAAAGGATTAATAAATATATACTTAAAATATAATAAGGGTATTAATTAGCCTAAATAATATAATAATATATTAAAAGTACTTATATTTTATATAAAAAGTAATTTTTTATTAATCCTCTTTAATAACCCTTATTTAATAATATATATTATAGATATTAATCTTAGAGATTTATTATACTTTAAAGAGCTAATTTAAGAGGTTTTTAATAAAGGGAAATAAATATTAATTTTTAATAATAACCTTATTAAGCCCGCGATAATCTATATATAAGTATATCCCTTTATCTTTCTTAGGCATAAAAAATATTAATATATTTATTTTACTTATTAAGTATTTAATATATTTATTCGCTAAGTTCTTAGTAATATATTCCTAAAGAGTAATATATTATATCTTATTTATAAGGTATAAGGGCCTATATAATAGCTTATTTCCTAATATAAGGTTAATCTTATAAGTTATCTTTAGTAAGATTAATATCCCCTTAGTTATTTTTTTATTAAAAAAGCCCTTAAGGCCTTTAAGTTTTAAGGGAAAAATAGAGAGATCTCTTAGCTCTTTATCTAATAATTTACTAAGCGCTATAAGGCTTTTCTCCTAAGGAGTAAAAGTAATTATAATATAAAATATATATATAGCCTTTTTATTTTTAATAATATCTTAGAAAAAGGATTTTAAATCTATAAAAGTAATTTCTTAGTAATACTATAAGTTAATAATATAATTAATAATAATACCCTCTTAGCCTATAAAGTAATATAATAAGATTATATTATATTTCTTTAAGCCTATATTAAACTTTATAAATACTTATTATATCTTTTATGGCTTATTATTATTATTAATAAGAAAAAATATAAGCTAATAAGTATTCTTAGGGTTTATTTTATCCCCTTAAAAAGATTTTAGCCCTAGTATAATATAATTAATTACTAATCTAAGTCTAAGTCTCTTTATAAGGTTTATATTAATTAGATTAATCTTAGACTTTATATCTAAGAGTATATTAAGCTCTTTTTTAATAAGCCCTTAGAGGATTAATCTTTTTACCTTAGCTATTTTCCCTATAGGTATTTACTTAATAAGAATTATAAATAAAAAATTAAGCTTTTTTTTTATTTATTTTAATTTTCTAAGTTATCTAATTTTTTAGCTTAAATATAATTAACCTTTACCGAGGGATTACTTTTTCTTAAGGGAATTTAATTTATATTATTTTATTTTTTTAATAAGTAATCTAAGGATATATATTTTATTTAATTATAATTATAATACTTAAATATTAGCGGCTTATTATTAGCCTATAAGCAATATACCTATAATATAGGTATACTTAATTAATTATAGGTTCCTTAATAGGGTTTTAAACCTCCCTATAAGGGTAGCCCTAAGAATAAGCTTCTTCTATAGCTCCCCTTATAGCCTCTATAATAAAGAAAATAATATCTCTTCGCTAAAGGCTTAAAGATATTTAGCTTATATTTTTACTTAGCCTTATTATTAGCTTAAGACTAATTCTAAATATATTTAGCTTTATTAATAATATCCCTTATTTTCTTAAGGGGATATTTAATTTATTTAAGTTCTTTTTTAACTCTAGGTATAAAATAATAAAAATAATAATAAATAGCGCTTTTATTTTTTTCTTATTTTATTAGTAATATATTATAGAGGGTATATTATTATGCGAAATATTATAAGAGAGATTTTTCTTTTCCTTATATAATAACTATAAGTTAGTCTTATACCTATTATTCTTATAGTTTAGGGTTAATATATTATTTTTATATAAATATAAGGTACTCTTCTTACGAAGGGGGGTCTATTAATAAGCTATTAATATATATTTTTTACTTTATCTAAAGGGTATAACTTAGCTTTATTATAGATTATTTAATTTATTACTTAGCTATAATACTAAGTCTTAGCTAATTACCTACTTTAATAGCTTTAATCTAGTTATTAATTTTAACTATATTAATATATTTAGCTAAGAGCTTATAGTTATATATAAATAGCTTCTTATAGTCCTTATAGGGAATAAGTACTAGCCTATTAATAAGCTTTATTAATATCTAATTTTATTTAATTAATTTATTTAAGATCTCTTATTATTATTTTTATTTAGCTTATTAATAGTATTATTACTCTTTTCTTTATAATCTCTTTAATTTCCCTAAGGATAAGAAGTCTAAAAAGGACCTAAGTAATAAGCTTATTTTTTTTTAGTATTATATTAGCGAGGTAAACCCTTAATAAGGTATTATAATTAAAATATAATCTCTTAATTATTATTATTCCTCGCCTAAGAGATAGATAATCTCTTTTAATAAATACCCTTTATATTTACGTAGAGATATTAAAAAGATTTCTTATATAAAGGTATCTTATTATCCCTTATTCTCTTAGATTAGCTATTTAAGCTCTTTTAATTTAATATAACCTAGGACCCTTAGTCTTAAGGTTATATTATTAAATAATATTATAATTTGCCTCTCTTATTATAACCTAATTAAATTATATTTACTATCTTAATACTAAGCTATTAGCTATAGCATAATAAGGGTATTTCTATATAACCTATTTATCTTAATAATATATTAATTTTCTATAAGGGTAGAAATTAAAGAATTATAAAAAGGTAAGTCTTAGTAATATAATTAAGATAATATTAGAGATAAAAGGTAAGGTTAATATTACTACTTAACTTTAACTTACCGAAGCCTTTATAATACTTCGGCGAGAAGAGTTTTATATAGCCTAAGAGCTATATAATTAGCCGAAGTATTACTAATCTATCGCTAATAACTAGCCTTTACCCGGGTTCTCTTATACTTATATAATTTAATTTATCTTTTTTTAAGCTTTAGCTTTTTATTATTTATTATATTATAATCTCTTCTTAGATAAAGTAAGACCTAATTACTAGGCTTAAAATATAAAAAGTAATATTTCTTATTATAGACTCTTTTTATTATTACCTAGGTAAATATAATAAAAAGTCTAGTCTTATCTTAGAGAGTAGCTTAATTTATTTAGCTTATAGCCTCCCTAAGGTATTATAGCTTATTATTTATCTTTTAACCTATAATTAATTTACTTAGTATAGTTTATATTACTATAATATAAGAGTTATTTATAATAAATTATAAGGATATAATAGTAATTATTTATAGTTTAATAAGATTATTACTTATTTAGTATTAGAGGGTAATCTTAATTATTTAATTATATTTTTTAATTATATTATTTACTTATAGGTACTAAGTAGTAGTTATTTAGAGTTTTATTTTTATAGCTATTTAAAGGGTTTATTAAAAGATATTTAAGAACTTAGAGTCTTAGTTAAATATTATATACTAAGGAATACCTTAGTTATATTATTTTAGCTTATTAACTAAAGAAAGGGCTTATTATTTTGCGGTAAATTATAAATAGCCTAGGATAATAAAAGATATCTAATTAAACTTATAAGTTATAATTAAGAATATATTAAATATATTAAACTTATAGTTTAGTTATAGCTATTTATTACTTAGGACCTTAAGTATTTTAGTAATAAAGTTTATAATTATTATATAAAAAGGGATTAATAGAGATTAAATTAAAATTAATTCCTTAGGTAGCTTTTAGTAATTAATCTTATTTTTTTTATATATTTTATATTATTTCTTAACCTTATTTATTTTTTAGTTTAAGCTATTAATTATAAATAAGTTTTAGAGGTCCTCCCTTATAATACTAGCTCCTAGGTAAAACTTCTATTAATATATATCCTTAATAACCTTTATAGTAACTTAGTTAGGAATATAAAGGTAGTAGTAACTATTATACTTAATAAGGTATAATAATTCTTATTAATAAATAAAAGAGTATTTATTATATTTATTTAAATCCCTAAATTAATTTAAAATATTTTTTTATTATAGCTTAGCCTTATATTACTTTATAATAGCTTCTTATATAAAGGGACTTATAAAGGCTTTAATATAATAATATATTATATTATAATAATTTCTTATATCTTATTTATAATTTAATTCCTCCTTGCTTTTATTTAAAGAGGGTTTAATACTTAGTAATTATAATAAGGTATTATTAATTAAGTTTATAATTCTTAGTATATATTAAATTATAATTAAATATTAGCTAAGATATTAAGAAGCCTTAATAAGCTAGTTATTAGCCCTTAGGCTTAAGGAAAATATTATAAGCTAATTTATAATATTATAAATAGCTATATAATTAGTAAAGATATATATTTTCTTAAAGTAATTAAAAAAAAATATAATATATAACTTTTAATATACTTATACTAAGTAAGCTATTTTTAGCTTAATTAGCTAATACTTTATTTTTATATCTTAAAGTACTTAACTAAGATATAATATTAGCTTAATAATAGTTTTTAAGATATATTCCTTATTATCTTATATATAAACTAGGTCTAAGTAGAATATTATTACTCTTATATTATATTTAGATATATTAAGTATTACTAAGAGCTATTAGTTTAGGTTAAAGTATTATAAAGCTCTTATAAAGGTAAGGGCCCTAGTTATATTATTAAAGATAGCTTTTTTTTTATTAGTAATTTCTTAAGTTACTTTATAGGTATATCCCTTTTATTTTTATTTTAATACTAGGTTATTAAAGTTTTATTTCTTAGCTAAGAGTATAATTTTATACCTTTAGAGAAGCTTAATATAATATATAAAGTAAGAAATAAGGTTTTATAGCTAATTTATTATATTAATCTAGGTTTTTAAGTTAGCTAGGTTTATTAGGAATTTAATATTTTAAAGCGCTTTTATTTTTTTATTAATATTAAATAAACTAAGATTATTTACCTTAAAGCCTAATAATTATATTAATAAGTAAGTAAAGAAAGACTTATTTATTAATAATATAATATTTTATTTTTAAAAAAAAATAAAAAGGGCCTAGAGATATTATAAATAATTATTTAAATTATTTAAGAATATAATAATATTATTAATAAAGGTAGCTATATATTTGCGATATAATTAAAGTATATTATTTATAAACCTCTAGATATAAACTAAGGAGTTTTTAAATCTTATTAAGGCTATTTTAAATTATTTTAATTCTTTATAGCTTTTAATTATAAATTAATCTTAGTATTTTATATATATTAAGAACTAATAAAAAAAAATATATATTTATAGCGCTAATATATTATTTCCTTTTAAGCTTAATAATTATATTACTTTATAGAGGTATAAAGTATATATCTATAATAATAGCTTAGTTAAGAGCTTATAGGTTTATTATTACTTTTTTTTTTCTTTTTATTTATTACTTTTTAAATAATAAATATTAAATTAAGAAATAAAGTTAGTTTTTATTAAAATTTTATATAGTTTTATTTATAAAGGGCCTTAAAGGTTTTATTTAAAAAGTCCTTAGCCTTTAGGCTAAATAAGTATAAGTAAGATCTAAGTTTATATTAATATTAGTCTTTAATTAATAATATTTTTATTTATTTATGCTTTTTTATATAGATAGGGCTTATATTTTCTTATAGGGTTAAAGTTCCTTTAAGAGCCCTTAGATTTCCTAATTAATTAAGTCTCCCTAGTTATAAATTTAAACTCTTTTATTAATAATAATCTTAGGTAGGTTTTATAATTATAAGATTTTTAACTTAAGTCTTAGATTTAGCTCTTTTTATTAAGGCTTCCCCCCAGGGGAGTTAGGTTTCTTAGTAATTACTAGGGAATTAATCTCTATAGATTCCTCTATAGGTCTTATAAAGGTAGCCTTAGTAGTAAAATAAGCTATTTCCTTATAAATTCTTTATAAAGCTTTTTATATAAAGCTATAGCCTCTAAAGATATATTCTCTATAGGTAATAAGTAATTATATCTATTAGGCCTCTTTTAATAATTCTTTTAATTTAACTAGTTATAAGATTCTTAGCTTTTATCCTTAGTAAATAATATAAGTATTAAGAAAGTTATTATAAAAAAATATCCCCTTAGTAATTTATATTACTATAGGTATAGCTTTAATTATTATTAATTTAAAAAAAAGGTTTTTTTATTTTTTTATTTTATAAATATATACTAAGATATAAGCGCTATTATATGCCTTAATATAGGTTTTAATATAAGCTTTTACTTACTAAGTATAAAACTTTATTTCTTATCCTAGGGTTATAAGTATTAAGAGTTTTTTTTTAATTTTAATTTATATTTAGCCCTTATTATTTAAGATATTAACCTTATATAAGATATTAAATTCTTACCTAAGGAAAAAGCTAATACTTAGTTTTTTAATAATCTAAGCTCTAATATAAGCCTTACTTATACTTAGTATTTTATTTAATATTCTTAAGTAAAATATAAATTTTATTTATTTAATAATCTAAGACTTTTTTATTTTATATAAAAGGATTATCTTAGTTAGGTTTATTTAGATATTTAATAAAAATAAATTCTTTTATAATTACTAAATATTTAGCTCTAATATTAATATAGATTTCCTTTTAGGTATATCTAATTAGGCTATTTATAATCCTTATTTATATAAAAAAGTATATTATAAGCTAGCTAAAACTTAATATAGCTTACTTTAAAATATACTTAATTATTAATATTATATATTACTTTATATATATATCTATAAAAGAGTTTACTTTTTAATTATTAGGGATATAATTAGTAATCTCTAGGATCTTAGAAATTAATAGCGCTTTTATTATTAAATTTATAGCTTTTTTTTTAGGCTTACTTATGATATTATAATTAAATATATCCTTATTTAAAATAGCTAAATAAGTTAGTTTTTTTATAAATAAATAAAAAAAGGCTTATTATTTCTTAATAAAGAAATATCTTTTTTTATTATTAGCCTAGTTAGCCTTAATAGCTATAAATGCTTAGGCTATTAATATTAATACTTATAAGGGAATTAGCTTATTTAGATTTTTTATATTAATTACTAGGGTTTATATATTACTAAGTAATTATTAATAATTAAAGAATTTATTTTATTACTTGGTAAATTATAATAAGTTAAATCTTAGCTATATATTATATACTTTACTTTAATTAATATCCCTATTAAAGCTTATTATATTAAGAAGCTATAGGTTTTAGGGTAGAGTTAATTCCTAAGGCTTTTAAGTTAATTTATTTCTTTATTTACTTTAGTCCCTTATTATAGCTTAAATATATATATTCAAGATCTTTTATTTATAATCTTTAATTTAATTATTAAAAGAGTTAATAGCTCTAGGTTAAGGTAAGTATTCCTTAAGGTAATTATTAAGTAAGATATATACTTAAATTACTACCTAGGTATCTAGGTATCTTACCTTAGTATTTATTTTCTTAAGAGAGGTTACTTAGCCTTAAAAGTCTTTATTATTTTAGATATTATTAATAATAAATTATTTATTTAAAAATACCTATAAGGTAACTTTTAGTTAGGGTTAAAATTATTTTTATAATAATTTTTTTTATTTTAAGAAGTTATTTACCTCTTAGAGTCCCCGCTGCTTAGATATATTAATATTACTTATATATTATTTTAATATAGCTTCTTATAAGAGGGTTAAAATATTAAGTATTAATACTTTTATATATTTTAGGCCTTAGGTATAATAATATTTTAAGGTATTAATAAATTCCTTAATACTCTTATATATAATATAAGTTTTTTAAATAATAAATTTATTATAAGTTTAGTTATATTTACTTATAGGTTAAAATTTATTAATATTATTTATTTAAAAATAAACCTAGGGGTAATAAAACCCTTATAAGATTAATAAAAAGTCCTTAAATTAATTAGGGGCTATAATATAAAGTATAAGTAATAATAATAATTAAAAACTCTTATTTGTATTTAATATAAGAGCTAAATCTTATTAAACTTAATCTAGGGCTATAGATTTTATAATTACCTAGTAGTTTTAGTTATATATAAGTATTAATTTATATAATAGGCCTTAGGAATTCTTTTTATTAATATTATAATTATTATTTATTATTAATACTTAGTAAGGGGCTATACTTTATTATAAGGATTAAGCTATAAGTATTTTACCTTAGTTCCTAAGTAGCCTTAGGGTTAAGCCTCTTACTAAGGTAAAAGTTATAAGGGTAGTTATACTTAGTATTACCTTAGTAAATTTAAATAGTTCTTATTTAATTATCTTAGGTATACTAAGATATTTATCTAGCTATAGTAATTAGGCTAAGATCTTAGATAAGGTAAGTAAGATAAGTAAGTCTTTATAGGTATAACCTTATTAAAATTAGGCTAATAGTCTTAGGGCCTGGGTAGGTATATAAAGCTTAGCTAATTAGTTAAAATTAATATATATTAGGATATTAGGGCTTAATATAAATTACTTTAGTTACTTTGCGAGGGAGGTATTAATCTCTTAAGATACTTATTATTAATTTCCCTCTAGGGAACTTAATCTTAAGGATAGATAATAGCTTAATAGTATAAATTTTAATTAGGCTAAGAGCTTTTTATATTTTTTAAGCTTTATATAAAGTTTTTTATAAAATCTTTATTAATATATATTTATTTATTAATAAAGTAAATTCTTATAAATACTCTTAGGTTAGTTTTCTTAAGATATTAAAAAGGTAATTCTTAGCTTAGTTATTTTAATTTATTAGCGCTTAGCTTAGGAGATAATAAGCTATTAGCTTATATAGTCTTTAAGATAGTAAGTATTTATAGCTTAAAGTACCTTAAAGTCCTTAAGTTCTTAGATAAATAATAATAAAAAGAGGTTTAAGTAGTCTCTTAATTTATAAGCGAAGTATAAGTATTTTCTTAATAAGTTTAAGTTACTTATAAGTAATAAGGTCTTTTAGTATTAGGTAATAAAGTTATTAATTATTATTATTTATAAGAGTAAAAAATATATATCTTAATTTATTAATCCCTTATAGCTTTTTTTAGAAATTATAGGGCTTTTCTAAGTTATAAATTTTTAAAAAAAAAATAAAAATAAAGTCTAAATTTAATATTTTTTTCTTAAAGAAAATTAAGGGGTTTCTATAAGGGATTCCCTAGGAATTCCTTTATTTTCTTATTAAGAAAAGTCTAAGAATCTTTTTATTTCCTTATTAAGAAAAGTCTAGGAATTCCCTAGGAATTCCTTAGGAATTCCTTAGGAAGTCTTTAGGAAAAGTAAGCCCTTTTAATAAGGAATTCCCCGGGAATTCCTTAGCTCTTCTTATTACGTAATTCCCCCGGAATTCTATAATATATAAGGTAATTTTATATATAAAAAAAAGAGGTTAAAGCTATAAGCTAAATCTTATTATTACCTTTAAATAAGCCTTACTAAGAGGACTTTTAGGCTTTTTTACGGGCTATATTATTATTATTATTAATTAATTAATTATTTTTATTATTTTATATTATATTTACTTTATAAAAAAATATAAAAGATTTTTTTTTAAAAAGTCTTTAAAAGGTTTATATTATATAAAGTCTCCTTAGGCTATATAGTTTAATATATTTTATTTTTCTAATAAAATAAAAACTAAAGACTAAGATATAAGTTATAGGTTTTTTTTAATAAGGCTTCTTAAGAGCTATAAGGGTAGGTATTAAAGCCTTATAGGGAGCTATAAGTTAGGGGAAAAATATATTAAGTTATTTTTAGCTATAGGGTAATTTATATATAAAAAAGAAAGGTTAAAGCTATAAGTAAAAACCTTATTATTACTTTTAGATAAGCCTTAAGATAAGGACTTTTAGGGGCCTCTTTATAGGCTATATTATTATTATTACTAATTAATTAATTACTTTTATTATTTTATACTATATCTACCTTATAAGAAAGTGCTTAATCTCTTTTAAAAAGTCCTTAAAAGGTTTATATTATATAAAGTCTCTTTGTTTTATATAATTTAATATATTTTATTTCTTTAATAAAATATTAAGGCTTTTTAATTCTTATTTAATAACTTAATAAACTTTTAAGATTATTAAAAGTAATTAACTTAGTTTATAAATAATATTATTTTACTTTTATTAAGGTTTTTAATTATTAAGGTTTTTTAAATACTTTAAGTTTATAAGGTATTACTTATTTAATAAGTAATTATATTTAAATTAAAAAATATTAATATTTTTATTTTTAATATTAATTTTATTTTTTTTAATTAATTAATATAAAATTAAAAGTTTTTATTATTAACTTTAATCTTAAGGGCTTTATATTAATTAATTTAATTATTATTAATAATTAACTTAATTAATATATTATTTAATATAATTTTAATAAACCCTAAGTAATTTATTTTTAATAATATTTAATTTAATTAATAAGTTTATTATATATAAGACTTTTAATTATTAAAAAATTAAATTAATATTATAAAATAATTTTTTTTTCCTTTATATTTCTTTAATTATTTTTTTTATATTAAGCTTTATTATTTTATATCTAGCCTTTAGCTACCCTATATATAAGGTCCTATTTAATACCTCTCCTTACCGCCCCTTTAAGCCCTTGACCAAGCTATACCCTATCAAAGGTTAATAAGGGCCGAGCACATAAGTCAGTAGTGCAGCTTGGATGTGCCGGTACTCGATCCTATTGGTCGTATACGAGCGGCTACATTTCCGTTCATGGACACCGCTGGACACCACCTGCTGCAAACCTGGTTTCAACCAACATTGCGCCTGCAAGCGCTGCGCCAGTCGGTGTGCCAACAAATCACGTGCATCGCGGAGATGCGTCCGCCGAAGACCATCAATCAGAGTAGAACTGAGACGACATTTCTCTTCCTCATTTCCTTCCCTTTCCATCCCCAGCACTTCGGTTCCAAGCGCAATCCGCGACGAGATGGATGACGACGCGCCCCAGGAGCGGGGCTCGAGCCCGCCGGATCCACCATCACCGTTGCATGACATCCTAGCTGAGAACCCTGTACAGGTGGACGTGAGTATACCCCACACCGTAACCCCCGAGCCAAGCAATGAAGATCACTGTTGACAAGCTTTTTTTTGTTGTAGGACGCTATACCAGATCACGATTCTGTCTTGGACGAGTCGTAAGATCCCCAAAACTTAATTCTGGCGGTGGACAGAGACTGACAGGCTTGCTCTAGAGAACCATCCAGCCAGTCAACGTCCCTGAAGTCTAGCATCATAAATTACAAGTATGGTTGCGCTAATTGGCTCTGATATTTGGAAGATATCTAACAAGCTGTGTCCCATGATTGATCAGATACGAGGTCAGTGTCGGAGAGGAATATTGTGCTCCGGGCGGCTTGCTAACAGCGTCGTAGAACGGACGCCGCTATCATGCATTCAGAGAAGGGACATATCCAGTGGTATTTGCCCCAAACAAAAGTCTATTTGGTGAGAAAAAGGAAAAAAATGCTCACCAGACCATCAATAGCCAAATGACGAACAGGAGCAAGATCGCATGGACATGGTACACCACATATATCGTCTGTTACTGGGAGGCAAATTGTATCTTGCTCCGATTGGTGATAACGTCCGGCGCGTGCTTGACCTCGGTACCGGGACAGGAATCTGGGCAATGGATTTTGCAGAGTGAGTGTCCATCGCTACCACTTCAGCCTCGAAAATAAACAGCTGATCATTGGAATCCAGCGAACATCCAGCCGCAGAGGTTCTTGGGACTGACCTGAGCCCCATCCAACCTGTATGGTACGGAGAGTCCCTCCTCTTCTTGAATATCAGTAATAATGGCATACAGGACCCCGCCTAATTGTATTTTTGAAGTCGACGATTTTGAGTCCGACTGGCTTTATCGCCAGCCGTTCGACTACATACACGCCCGGGAATTAGAAGGATGCATAGCAAACCCGGATCAACTCTTTCGGCAGGCACTCGAGCATTTGACGCCCGGAGGATACCTTGAAATGCAGGCCGTCGATGGTTTTTTTCTGTCCGATGACGGCACTGCTGAACAGGCTGTCCATGCTCAAGCCTGGATAAAGAGCATGCTTGACGGCGCGAGGAAATTTGGTAAACCTTTGGACACTTGTTCCAAGTGGAAGGAGCAAATGGAGGATGCAGGATTTGTGGATGTTCGGCAAGAAGTCTTCAAGGTCAGCAGCTATTTTGGGGGACTTTGTGAAGTCCGGTCTTGTCAATGCTAATGATAAAACGCAGTTCCCGATCGGACCTTGGCCCAAAGACCCAAAACTCAAAGAGATTGGGACTTGGCAGTATTGGCAAGAGCTACAAGTTGTAGAATCCTACACACACGGAATCTATTCTCGCATACTCGGGTGGGATAATGTACAGATAGAGGTGTTCAAGGCCATGGTGAAGAACGACTTCAAGAACCCGGCAATCCACATCTATCTGCCGGTCGTTTTTGTCTGGGGGAGAAAGCCTCGTCGTACTGTCACGACCTAAATGGGAACAACAAAGAAGAGTGACAAAGGCAGAGGCTCACTAGCAGATAGCTAGCTAATAATGCGATAATGTGTTTGTTTATTCTTGCCTTTCTTCCCTTTGAGGGCCTTTGTTCCTTTATGCTTCCTCTTTGGGCCTTACTCTTGTTCGGCCCCGGCCGATGCCCCTCCTCCTTCGAAGCTTATTCCTAGCCAGCTCGCTTTTACCCCGCTATTATTCCCCTTTCCGGATGCCGCAGCTTAATTTCCTAAAGCGGGTTGCCGCCTGGCCTTTCTTCGCCTTTGTGCTCATGACACACGTACGTTCAATACCCTGGTGCAGTGTGCAGTGGAAGAAAGTCCTCCCATTGACTCATTGAGGCCTTGGCTCCATAATGGGTAATGGATGAATAGGTTAAATAATTCAGCTGGGCCATCTCGCGGTGGCTATGCCGCTGTGGTGGTTCCGCGCGTCGGGGGACTCTGAGTGCATGCTCGGCCTGGTCAAGATTTCCAGCACGGTTGCGCCCACAACTTGGGCCTGTCTGTAGTCATTTCTCACATTGTTACACTGCTGTGGATGGGTCGATAATTTTCACACTTTTTCAAATTGGGACGAATGAGAACTTTCGAGGTGGACTCATCCCGGCAGGGTGTGAATGTCCATCCACACCTTCGCCTGAATCTGGCTGGTCACCTCACTTCCACCGTTTCGCCGGTGAAATATATTGTTAGTTTGGTAATGTTGAAGATACCAGATAGTGTGTGTTATGATACCTAGTTGTTGCCGCCTCACTACTCCGTACAAGTGTAGCAAGACCCTGGCCCAATAGTCACGATACCCTTGACAAACTAACAATTAAACTCGGATGAAGGTGTCAGGATAACACCCCTGCTTCTGCAATGTTCTATCCCCGCACGCGGAAAGCTCCGCATGCCCTCTCGTTTAGAGGAGGGAGGGGGCGGGACTCTTCCTGTTGGTCGGGGAAGATACGCAAATTCCCCCTTTACCTAAATTGGTTGTGGCTCGAGGAATCCCGGTATTGGCGAGGAGACGCTAATCTCCCGGCGCTGCCGTGCCGTGCAACACTAACGTTTTTGGCGGCGGGTCCTTTGCTTCAAATCTCAACCCTGCTCTCCCTGTTGTTACAACCTTGACCCCTTGCCCTTTCTTTTCTTTAATTTATTTATTTACTTTTTTGTTTTGTCGTACCCAAGGGACCCCTATTATTTGACCGGGAGCGGGATTCGAGTACTAATTGGGCGGTGGCATCACTCGCTCATGCATCCTCTCGTTGGCCTGGATATCTACTGCCCATTTTCCGCCTCTGACAAATGGATGCACTCCTCCTGCCGATTTTCGTAGGCCTTTTGATAGCAGCAGCAGCAGCAGCAGCAATCTTGCTCAACCACAATCAATATGGCATCGACAGATGCAACGCCGGCGCTTTCCCAGGGCGTGGCCTACGGCCTGGTCATTGGCTTTGGCATCGCCTTCGCGCTCATCATGAACTTGATCACCTGGATATCACGGAAGTATCTCAATGAATCCAAGGACACGAACATGCTCATGACAGCCAAAAAGAGCGTCAAGACCGGCTTGGTCGCCGCCGCTGTCGTGTCGTCATGGTGCTATGCGGCCACGCTCCTGAACTCGGTTCGCATCACTTACCTCTACGGCTTCGCAGGTCTCTGGTGGTTTGTCTCAGGCGTCTCGGTCCAGATTGTGCTGTTCGCCATCATGGCTATCGAACTCAAGAGACGAGCACCCCGCGCCAACACCATCCTTGAGGCTCTGCGCATTCGCTTCGGAACCAATACGCACCTCGTCTACTTTACATACGGCGTGTCGGTGCAAATTATTATCACAGCGGCGTTGTTGCTCGGCGGCTCGGCGGCCTTCACAGTGACTACCGGGGCGAACATTGTAAGAGCCTGTGCACGGAGTTAACATTGGATTGAATGAGGCTAACAACACTGCACTCGTCAGGTCGCCATGAACTATCTGATCCCCCTCGGTGTGGTTATCTACACATATCTCGGAGGCCTGAAATCCACCATCTTGTCAGATTATATTCAGTAAGCCGGGCTCCGAATTGAACTTGGGGTCGTCCGATACTGACTCGATACGTTTCGCAGCACTGTTATCATATACATCATTCTCTTCATCTTCATGTTCAAAGTCATGGCGGTGAAGTCACTGCCCGTTCTGGGGTCTCCTGGCGCGCTCTGGGACTTGCTGCAGACAGACGCCGCCATGGCTACCGGCGGCGCTATTGGAGCCAAGGATGGCTCATATCTAACCATGCAATCTGGTCAGGCACTTCTACTCGCCGGAGTCATCTTGGTCTCAAGCTTTGGATGTGTGTTTGTCGACCCCAGCTACGGTCAGAAGGCCATCGCCGGCGAGCCTAACGCCGTCGTGCGCGGTTACTTTTACGGAGCTTTCGCGTGGTTCGCGATCCCTCTCGGGCTTTGCGCCACTCTGAGTTACGTGGCCGTCGCACTCTCAAACACCGAGTACTGGCCGGTGGCCGGCGGCGTGACCATGTACCAGATCAACAACGCCTTGATTCTTCCTCTCGCTGCCGAGGCCGTCATGGGTAAGGGCGGCGCAGCTGCGGTCGTCGTCATGGTCTTCATGGCCGTCACGTCGTCTTTTAGTGCCGAAATCATTGCCCACGCCTCTATCGTCACGTTTGACATCTACCAGCCCTACATCAACCCCAAGGCTGACGACAAGCGGTTGAAACTCGTCTCACACGCGTCTCTTACATTCTTTGCCATCTTCTCAGCGTCATTCGCTACGGCGCTCAACTACAGCGGTATTTCTATGGGATGGATACTGGAGTTCTCAGGAGTCATTCTCGGGTCGGCGGTCGTCCCCATCACGCTGGGTGTCAATTCAGCTTACGTCTCTCCATTGTATATGACCTGGGCTGCCCCAATTGGCACAGTGTGCGCGGTCTGCGCGTGGATCGGCACCGCCAAGGGTATGTTCGGGGAGGTTACAGTAGACACGCTGTACGACAATTGGCCAATGTTCACAGGCTGCACCGTCGCGTTGCTGTTGCCTCTTCTGATCTGGGCAATCATGTTTGTCTTTCCAGACCAGAGGAAGCCTTATGACTGGGATCGTCTCTTTCTCATGCAGGCGCGGGAGCCTCGACAAGGCGACAAGGAGTACACCATGGATGACCTCACTGACATTGGCGATGATTGGGATCCTAAGGCGCTGGCGAAGGCTAGCCGCGATGCCAAGATCATCTCCACAATCATGGTTCTCATCTTCCTCATCATCATACCATTTTCGCTCTACGGAACAGGATACAAGTTCAGCCGAAAATTCTTCACTGGCTGGACGGTCCTTGTGTTTATCTGGTCCTGGGTTGCCGCCCTCCTCATCTGGTGCTTGCCGATCTGGCAGGCAAGACATACATGGATGGCCGTTGTGAAGGGGCTGGCTGGCAAATCCGAGAAACGCGCGATATCAACACTGGACAGCAGGAATGAAGCCTCACAGACGGATCGCGTGTCGACGGGTGAGAAACAGCCAGTAGCATGAATTGCATTTATGACTTGACCTTTTTAGAGTCTACTGGATAGACATGGCTTCGCCTAGCGCTACTTGGCTGGTGTTGTCAGCTCTGCGCCTGGCAAAATGGTTTTTTTTTTTTAAACAGTTTAATACGCCCTGTCATAACCCCCTCGCGGCCTAGAAATTGACTAATTCTTACGCTTGACGTGACCTAACCTTGTTGAACACGAGGGACAGGAGCGAGATCGAGGTTCTTCACCGACTGACCGGTAATGCTATCCTGCTCTGCGGTTGACCCCTGCTCCCTTCGACCACCGTTACTAAATCGCGGGAGTCGGGTCTGACCGGTCTCCAGAACGGCGCCATTCTTATCTATTCTTCCTACCCCCTAAACTCAA
Source organism: Ascodesmis sphaerospora (assembly GCA_027569015.1). NCBI lineage: Eukaryota > Fungi > Ascomycota > Pezizomycetes > Pezizales > Ascodesmidaceae > Ascodesmis > Ascodesmis sphaerospora. Next base: position 22,929 of record JAPPUR010000069.1, on the reverse strand, counting down.
CCCCTCGCCCTACCCCGCGGTACAATTTATTTTATTCCCTCCGCGTTTTCCGAGAGAAATGTGTAGGTAAGATTCGCAGACGTTTTCTAGGCTATCCAAGTCGTTATCATCCGCAAGTTCCGACGCTGCCGTGATGGGAATCGACAGCAGCAGCAAACTGGTGTGATTCGATCCCTTAGACTGCCATGAAATCGTCCACGATCTTGTGTTCCGAGAGAGACAATTAACGATCTCTAATCTATGTAGATTTTGTACGATTTTGAGTTCGCGTGCAATACCCTCGATTCGGCACCCAGTTGATTGCAGCATCGCTTGAGGACACTGCGTGCTGTCCCGGCTCTGTGGTCATTTGGTGTGGCCACCGAAATGCACTAAGAATCTTTCCATGCACGTTGTTGTGGAGGGGTAACTGAACAGATGGTTTCCTTCGCCTCTCTTCCCGTAAAAACTTCAAGATGTCCTCTGGCGGCCCCGCCATCAAGACAATGAAAACCTAGACTTAGGATGGTGTCTCGTTATTGAGCCGAGGAAAGGTACAATAGGGCCTCATTTGCAGGGACTGTTGACGTCATTGGTGGCGTCTCGAGATTAGCCACATCTTAGCCTAGCCACACCCAGCTTATCTGGTGGCGTGCGCGACAGAGGAACTTAGAAGAATCAAGCCTCCTTATACCCATCAGAACGCATGCATTTTTTCAGGACTTAAAAAGCAACGTTTATTGAGACAGATCAATGCTATTCTCAGTAGTCAACACCTACCACGTCCCTGATGACATGCAACATGGCAGTGACCTTCTCCTCCTCTAATCTCCTGGCAATCAGCGTCAGCCCGATAAGGGCATCCTCATGATTCTCCGGCTTCCCGTCTAGTAGTTGTCAGTATCGCGAGGTTTCCATGAAGTCCAAGCCAGTTGTTTCGAACTCACAGTAATCCATAACCTCCTTGTCCTTTGCTGAGATTGGTTGCCAATCTTCCGGCACCCGGTCTTTCTCCAAGTCCACCTTCGTCACAGGGAACACGCCGGTTGTCAGGTCTAGCAGCGGAGACAGCGTGCCGTATTGCCATGGGTAGCCACCGCCGTGCCGGATAGCCGGGAACGGCGTCGACGGCATGATCAGCGCGTCAATAGGACGCCCGGTGCTTGTCTGTTCCGCTGTTCTATGCCAGCGATTGAGGAACTTCTCGGCTAGCAGAGCCCGTTGGTGTTGGTTCTGCCACGCCTCAAATGCGGTCTGTGGCTTCACTCCCGCGCTGTGTCCCACCCATTTTTCGATGAAGTCCTGGAGCGGTTCGCCTGTGGCATCGGTATCGCGCTGAAACTCATATCCACCGTCCGCCTCCCACATTTTATAGATGATCTCGGCCGCCGTGGCCATCTCATAAGGAACGAACTCGATGATCTCGTGTCCAGCAGCCAGGAGTTTGGCTTTGGTAATATCCATCGCGCGACGGAGGGGTGGTCTGTCGCGCACACGGTCAGTTCTTCGGCCCCAGAGGAGTACTCGAGAACCATTCGACAAGGAGACGCGGCAGACTCACGAAGGTGTAACATAGCCGTCTCCCATAGCGAAGCCAAACGATAGCTTGGATGGCAGCTTCTCCTCCTCCGTCCGCCACGGCAGTGGCAGGCACTGGGGATCATACAGCCACGGCTTCGTTCCAACAAGACTCGACATAAACAGCCGCACGTCCTCGGGACTCCTGCACATGGGCCCGGCGCATGATCGCACTGCCTCTTGGCCCAAGTACGTGTTTGTCACATTCTGGTACGAGACCCTTCCGTGTGACGGTCGCAAGGCGTACAACCCCGTGTACGAGCTCGGATGTCGAATGGAGCCCCCAATGTCGGTGCCGACGCCCAGGAAGCTGGCGCGGAAGGTCACCAGTGCAGACTCACCACCAGATGATCCACCGGTTGTGAGCTGTCGATTCCGCGGGTTGACGGTCCGGCCAAATATGTTGTTGACGGTCTCTCCCATCATAAGAGTCGATGGCACATTGGACTTCACGTAGAATATAGCGCCTGCCTCGGCCAGGAGAGTGACGAGAGTCGAGTTCGTCTCCGCTGGTTTGTTGGCATATGAGCAGTAGCCGATGGTTGAGTCGAGACCTGCCAGTCGTTAGCCCACAAAGCTTAAGAACGCACATTCAAGAGCGACTAGCTCACCTTTGAGATTAAACTGGTCTTTCAGGCTGCTCTCATTGTCAGCCGTTTGCTCGTATTCTTGGGGATTGGTCCGTTAGGCTCACCTTATGGGAAGTCCATGCAAAGGCCCAACTGTTTTGCCCTCTCTCTTCAAATACTCGTCCAGCTCCTTCGCTCTCGCAATACCTTCTTCAAAGCAAATCTCAGTCACGCAGTTGATCAGCTGCAGCGCTACAGCCGTGCGCTTGCACACCGCTGTAGTGACCTCGGTCGCAGTCCACTCCCTAGAGGCAATCATAGCCACCACTTCAGAGGCCGTGGCCTCGGTCAGTTGCAGCTCACGCTCAGTGAAAAATCCCGACTTCTGGGGAAAGTCCTGCACGAATTGATCCTTCGGAGAGGGTAAGATGCCCTCTGGGATTATCCATTCCGTCGGAATTTTGGACAGCCTCTCCGCCTGCTTCTGGGCAACGATCGATTTCCAGATTGGCTCAGCCATTTCCCTAGTGATTTTCAGAGCTTTTTATCGCAAACCTTTGTCTATGACTTGACTTGACTTGAATTCCTACTCGGTTGTAGCTGCGTGGTCAAGGGCTCGAAGAAGCGGTGGGGGGTCACCAGCTATGCCTGGCTGGCGGGGTCTGCGGACAGCCGAAGCGCCGGGGATGAACCGCGACGCCAAACCATCTCCTTGACTGCGCGAAGGCTCCCACTGGGTATCTTGCAGGGATCTCAGCCAATTACAACCAGTATCTCTCTTCTCTCACCTAATTGGAGATATAGGGCTATCACGTTGCCACCAAGCTACTAAGTGACTTAGATAGCGACCTAGTGGTAGAGACTGGTACCGTGTGGGAGCCTTCGCGCAGTCAAGGAGACACTAATGTTGTCGGATGGTGCCCTGCACGGTGGCCCTGAGGGTGAGCACGTGACTTTAATGGCCGTCTGGTAGAACTACGGGTATTCGGCAGATCCTCGGCAGAGTTAGAAGACTAGGCCTAATTAGGAAGGCCATGTTATAGCCCTAAAATAAAAAGAGGAACTTATTAAAAAATAGCTACTATATTAAGAAATATATATATTACTTTAATTAATAATATTTCTTTAATTACTTATTATAATTATTAATTTAATATATTTCTTTTATTATAACTTAATAAGCTTTATATTTTATAAAAAAAAATATTTATAAATTATATTTTTTTTAACTTATTAAAATATTACTTATAGTTTTAAAACTAAGTCTAATAATCTTAGATATAAGTCTTATTATCTTATAAGTAAGTTATTAAAATATATTAATATATATATATAAATATTTTTTATATTTTAAATAAATACTTAGCTCTTAAGTTACTAATAAACTTTAATTACTTTTTAAGACTTTTTTAACTTATTATTAAAATATAATTTTTTTATTATATAATAATATTAAGTTATTATTAAAATTATTATTAAAATTATTATTAAAATTATTATTAAAATTATTATTATTTATATATTTATATAAACTAAGATATATATTAAGTTAGGGGAAAAACGCGCTAAGCTATTTTTAGCTATAAGGTAATTTTATATATAAAAAAGGGAGATTAAAGCTATAAGTAAGACCTTATTATTATCTTTAGATAGGCCTTAATAAAAAGGTTTTTAGGCTCTTTCGCGGGTTATATTATTATTATTATTAATTAATTAATTACTCTTATTATTTTATATTATATTTACCTTATAAAAAAGTATATAAAATCCCTCTTTTAAAGAGACCCTAAAAGGTTTATATTATATAGAGTCTCCTTAGGTTATATAATTTAATATATTTTATTTCTTTAATAAATTTAATACCCCTATATAAGATTTTTAATATTTTTATCTTTTTAGATTATTAATATATATTAAGAAAAATATATATTATTTAATTAAATAAAAAAATATATTTTTATATTATTAATTAATAAATTATAAATATAATTATTATTATTAAGTTATAAGAAAATAAAAATATTAGAAATTATTATAAATAAAAAAAAAGTAAAAATTAAAGAGACCTTAAGAAGTTATTAATTAAAAAGAAAAATTAATTATAAATATATTTTATTTTCTTTTAACCCTAGGTTTAGAGATATTATTTAATTAAATTCCCTTTAAGAGTTAAGCTTAAAATAAACCCCTAAAATACTTTATTAAAGGTAAATATAAAAAGATAAAGGTATTTACTTATTATAAATATAAAAAGAAATTATATTAATAATATATTATTAATATAAAAAATAATATTCCTTAATAAAATAAGTAATTTAATTTTATTAAAGGTATTAAAAAGGCTTTTAATTAAATAATAATAAAAAGTCTTAATAATAAGAATTTTTATTTAAATAATTATAAAAAATAAGGCTTTTATTATTTTTATTTTTATTTTTATAATTTTTAAAAAAACCTTAGTAATTAATTTATTTTATATTATAATAATTAAAAATCTAAAAGTAAAAAGCTAATTTTACTAAGAATTAATTAATTAAATATTTATTATTATATTTATAATTATTTTAATTATAAAAATAGCCTAAAATAATAAAAATATTAACTTTAAAAAGAAATCTAATAATATCTAAGATTAAAACTTAGAGATAAAAAATAATAAGGCTATAAAAAATAATAATAAGATTAATAAATTTCTTTTTAAATTCTTAATTAAAAGATTAAATAATCTTTTTTTTATTATCTTTTTTAATTTTTTTCTTTTTTTTAAAAAAAAAAATATAATTAAGTACCTCTAAAACTTTAATTAATAAATAAAATTTATAAATATCTCTAAGAATAAAAAAATAATTCTCTTTAAGTTATATATTAATTTAGATATTAAAAAAGAGGCTTAATAAGTTATAAATAGACTTAATTAAAAAGCTATTTAAAAAAGCTTAAAAAAAGCCTTTATAAATAAAGATTTTAATTAATTAGAGATTATTAAAGAAAAATTAAAAATATTTAATAAGACTTAGCTAAAAATAGATTTTTATATTATTATTAAATAATTAAATAAATATTAATACCTCTTTAGGTAAATTAATAAAAATTAAAAAATATCTAAGATTTAATTTAAGGCTATTTATAAAATATTTCTTAAAAAGGTTATTAAAGGTATTTATAAAAGATATAATAAAAATATCTATAAGCTTATAATTATAAAGTATTAGGCGCTTACCTAAATAATTAAATAATATTATAAAAATAAAAATAAAATTTAAAAGATTTATTATCTTTAAAATAAAAAAAATACCTATAGAGTTATATAGGCCTTAACCTCTCTTAGAAGCCTAAGCTCTTTAATAAAAATAATTAAGACCCTAAAGATCCTTAAGAGGGAATTTAATAAAGCTATAGCCTTAAAGATTAATTAATTAATTATATAATTTAATTAACTTATAATTAATATAACTAAGAGGTAAAAATCTTAATTATATTTAACTTAAATCCTTAAAAAAAATTATAATAAATAAATAGCCTTAGGGATACCTTAAGTATTTAAGATAAATATAATATTACTTAATTAAATATTAAATAACTAAGATTTTTATATTATTATAATATATAAATTTAAATAAAGGAATTCTTAGGTTAATATAACTTATTAATATTATATTAAAAGGAATTATTTCTTAGATATTTATATAAATCTTATATATAATAAGAGTAAAGAGATTATAAATTATAATTTATTTAAAAAAATAGCCTTACTTAAAAGAGAAAATATAATATTATTACTTATATTTATATATCTCTTTAAATAATTTAGAATTAAAAAGCTTATTTATAATTAATTAAAATATTTTTTAAAGTTTAAGCTAAGTTTATTAATTAATTAACTTAAGAAATATAATAAAATAAGACTTAAGCTTAAGCTAACTTAGCCTAAAAATAATATTATTAATAACTTCTTTTAAAAATACCTTATAGCTATTAATCTTTATTAATTAAAATATAAGTCCCTAAATAGATTTAATTAATTACTTATAGGTATTATTAAAAGTAATAAAAATATCCTTAATAGCTAAAACCTACTATAAGGGCCTTTTATTAATATTATCTTAATTAATAAAAAGCTAATATTAATTAATTAAATAGATATTTCTTAGATCTTTATTATAATAATTATTATTATTAATATTAATATAAGGAAATAAGTTTATATTAAAGATATTATAGGAATAAAGGAAGCTATATAGCTTATTTAAAAGGTAACCTTAATTAAAAAGCTTATAGTTATAAAGAAAAAAAAAACCTAAGATTTTAAATACTTAAAGAAAAATAAGCCTTTATTTTATAAAAGCTAAGAAATAAATATAAAATAAAAAAAATCTTAATTTTAATTAATAAGCTATTTATATTATTACCTTAGCTAAATAGAGAAATAAGCGAAAATTATTAAGATATTATTAATAGTATTAAGTAAATTATTTATCTTAAATTAATACCTTCTATAATTAATAAAAAGTAAGGCTTATTTAATTAAAAAGCTAATAATATAAATATAATCTAAGTTAATAAATAAAATTAAGGGAAAGCCTATTATTATAAGCATTGCTATTTAGTAGCCCGAGCTTAGCTATAGGCCTAGGCTAATAATAACCTAAGTAATATAAGCTTATATAAGACCTCGCATATAAAAGACTTATTAAAAAAAACTCTTCTTTTTTCCTTAGCCTTAAATAACTAATTATAAGATTATTTTTTATTATATTATATAGGCTTAGTCTATAATATTATTTAAGGCTTATCTCTTATAATAATATAGCTATAAATTAGCTATAATACTAGGGCTATTTAGCTAATATAAATAACTAAGGGGTATTATATCCCTTAATAAAAGTAAATAAGGTTTATATTAAATAGAAAATTATATTAAGTATTAATAATATAATTAGCCTAATATAATAATAACTTACTAATTTAACTAAAAGGCTTATTAAGTTTATATTATTACTTAGCGGGGAAAATATTAAAGATCTATTAGGTATAAAGCTTATTATTATTTCTTTAATTAGTTATTATTAAAAAAAACCTCTTAAGAGAAAGCTATTACCTTTCTTATTAAAGTTTTTAAGAAAATATAATAAATACTTAATATAATCGCGGTAAATATATAATAAATTATAAATTAATATTACCTTTTTTAATAAATTAAATAAAAAATAATACCTTATTAATACTTATTTAAATAAAATACCTTAGTAAATAATAAGTAGCTTCTATGCCGCGGGGGGGCTAAAAAGGCATTATAAATATAAAGAATTTATAGAATTCCTTAACTAGAGTTATAATAATTATAATATAATAGCCTAAGTAATATCTAAGCTATAAAGTCTTAAATAAAGAGATTATACTTTTATAATATTTCTCCCTAAGTTTAAATAATTATTAATAGATATAAGGGGATTTATATTTTTTAATATAATTAAGATTACTTTCCTTAAGGGTACCTTAAATAAGACCTTAAAGTATAGCTTAATTACTATATAGCTCTTAGCTATATATTTAGCTTAATTAATAAAAATCTAAGAAATTATTTAGAAATTAGTAAAAGTTAATAGAGGTTATAACTTTAATTATATTAAGAAATTACTAAAAGGTATACCTAATATTATTATAAAAAAACTAATATATAACTCTAAAGGAGATATTATTATAACTAAGGTAAATAAGATTAATTAAAATAAATAAAAAATATATTATAAGAGGGTAATAAAGTTAAAGTAAGCCTATTTTAGCTATAAGTTAAAGGATTATCTTATAGTAAATTACTTATTTTTTAGTAATTATAATATTAAATAATATATAATAACTATTAAGAAGCCTAAGAGCTTATAACTAAATATTAATAAGGATAACTTAAAAAGCTTAAAAAATAAATAGCTTTAATATAAAAATAAGTATTAGAGCTAATATAAATAAAATTAAAAAAATAAAAAAAATAAAAGCTTTTTATATATAATAAATTTATAATAATTAATATATAAATTAATAATAAACTTATATTAATATTAATAAATAATAGTTATAATATTTATACCTTAATTAATTTTATATTTATTAAGGAACTTTACCTTTTATATATATAATAAGGCTATTAGTAATTTTATAGCGCTATAATAATAATAAGTCTTATAACCTTAAGAAGTATAATAGTATTTATACTTAAGATTAAAGGTTTTAAATAAGTTATTTATACCTATATAGTAAATAACCTTAATAAGAGCTTATACCTAGGGAAGCTATATATAGCGGTAAATTATATTAATTTCTTTACGGTTAAGAAATAAATCTTTTATAGCTATATAGCTATAAATATAAACTTTATAATAAAAGGGGAGGCTAAGAATATTAAGGTAATTTATATAGCTTAATTAATATTAATTATAACCTTTATAGAAACTTATTAATAAATAAGGAAACTATAAAGGCGAGATAAGCCTAGAGAGTTTTTTATTAGTATTATTAGCTTAATAGATATTAAAAAAGCCTTTTAAAAAAAGAAATTAATTAAACTAAAAGATTATATATTAGCTAAGGTCCTCTTAAATTATTAAAGATTATTTTTACTTAAAGTAGCTTTATAGTTATTATTTTATCGCCTAGGAGTAAATTATAAGATTAATTTAATATAAAATAAAAATAGGGATTTATTAATATTACTATAAAGGCTATTTTACTTAATATTAAGAGAGAAATTTATAATCTTATAAAAAGTCTTATTAGACCTCTTAAATAAAGGCTTTATATAAGCTAATAGCTTAGAAGTAATAGCCTTAGTGCTATTTATAAAAAAACTAAGAAGAGAATTATATTTTTATTATAATTATTATACCTTTAATATAATTATATAGCGAGATTATTACCTTTTACCCCTAATTATAGAGACTTTATATAACCTCTTAAGAGCTAAATAATTTACTAAGCTTAATATAATAATAGCCTTTTATAAGCTATATATCGCTAAGGGCTATAAGTTTAAGATAGCTTTTTATATAAGGTTTAGCTTATTTAAGTAGCTTATATACCTTTTTAAATTTATTAATACCTTTATTATATTCTAATAATATATTAATAATATACTTTATTACTTTTTAAATAGCTTTATAATAGCTTATATTAATAATATTTTAATTTACTTAAGTAGCTTATATAGTAACTATATAGCTAAGGTCTAATAAGTCCTTAATATATTTAATAAGATAGAGTTATATTTTAATCTATAAAAGTATAAATTTATAATAAGAGAGGTTAAATACCTTAGGTTTATTATCTAAGTAAGATAAAAAATAGCTTATAACCTAGAGAAGTAATAAATTATTTAGAAATAAAAAGCGCCCTTAATAATAAAAGAGATTTAAAATTTCTTAGGATTTATTAATTATTATTATATTTTTATCCCTAATTTTTCTAAGATTATAACCCCCTTTATATAATTAATATAAAAAGGAGTCTCTTATAAATAAGATATAAATAAAAAAGCTATATTTTAGTTATTAAAAAGTAAGTTTTATAAGGCCCTTATATTAATAAAATAAGACTTAGAGAGAAAAACCTTTATTAAGGTAAATTACTTAGGGTTTATATTTAAAAGAGTTTTTTTTTAAAAAAATAAATAAGGAATATAACGCCTAATAGTATATTATTTATAATAACTAACCTTAATAAAATATAATTACCTTATTTATAATAAAAAGATATTAGCTATTATTAATTATATAATAATATAAAGGGCAAAGCTATATAGCTATAACTTTATAATAGTTATATTAAATTATTAAAACCTTAAATATTTTATAATAAAAAAAACCCTTAATAAGAGATAAATAAAATAATAATTAGAGATATTATTTCTATATAATTTCTATCTTAAGTTTTAATCTAATAATAAAGCTATAGCGCTTAATACCCTTAGCTATTAAGAATAAAATAAGCCTAAGGATTTATAAGATAAAAGAAACTAAGGGAAATACTTTTAGCTATTACTAGAGAAGTTATTACTATAAGTTAGTTATAATAAAGGCGATATAACCTAATTATTAAATAACTTAGACTAAGAAAATAGCTTAAAAAATAAAATAATTAATAATAAAACTATAAGTAATAAGTTAAATAATTACCCTTAATTAACTCTAATAATTAAAATATTACTCCCTTATAATATATTCCCTAAGAAATTATAGCTTAAAGAATTATAGGGATAAATAATAAAAGAAAATAAAACTTATTAAGGTATTCTTAAAATAATTAAATAAAGAGATTAAAGTTTCTTATTTAAGCTATAATTTTTAGTTTAAATTATTAAATATTATTTAAATTAAAAAAAAAGAATTTTATATTAAGATAAAATTTAAATCCTAGGGGGAGATAATAATAAAAATAAAGGCAAAGATACTAAGAATAAGCTCTAAATATATATTATATAATTAAAATATAACTTAGTAATTAAGGGGTATTTAAGGTAAGAGAGAATTATTACCTTAGTGCAAAGATATTTCTTTTAGCTAAGTATAATAAAATTAATTTATTATTTCGCGAGGAATTATAATATTTATAGCTAGAGTATTATATAGAGATAAATAAAAAAGGGATTTCTAAGACCTCTCTTTATATTAAAGTAAATATATTATAACTTAGTAATAGATTTTATAATTAATTTATTATTAATTAAAGACTTAAGATTAAAATACTTATAGGTTATTTATAATAGATTAATAAGAGTTATTACCCTTAAGGTAATATTAATTATAAAAATAAAGATATATATATAGTAATTCCTTAATTATTATTTTTATTTTTATAAATTACCTAAGTTAATTATAAGTAATAAAAGAGGTAATTAAGTAAATTAATTTTAATAAACCCTCTATAAATTAATTAAGATTAAGTAATAACTAAGTATTATATATTACCCTTAGATAAATAAAAGGCCTAAAAAAATAAATTAAGAAATTTAAATATACCTATAAGTATATATATTATATACTTAAGATAATTAAAATAAGCTCTTACTTATTATTTAATTTATATTAAATAATTATAATTATACTATTATTAAAATAAGCCCTTTTTTTATAAAATATAGGTATTATATATATTTATTCCTAATTAAAGAGCTTAAAGCCTTTAAATTAAAATACCTTAAGGAGGCTAAAATAAAAGTATTTATAGAAAAGCTTTAAAGAGTAATTAAATTTATATAAATTAACTTAGCTATAATATAATAATATTAAGAGGATATAGCTAATAAGAAGTAATATCTTATAAAATATTACTAAGTAAGAGATAAGATATAACTTAACCTTATAAATATTAATTTACCTTAATTATATAAGAAGCTTAATTAGCTATACCTTAAATATATAGTTATATAAGTAATTAACTTATATATAATTAAGCTAGATATCCCCTAGGTTATTTACTTATAATTTTATATTAACTTATTAAGAAAATTACTATAAGATCCCTTATTAATATAAGAAAATAATAACTTTTAATTATTATTAATATAATATAAAGATTATTAAGAATAAATTATAAAAAAGATCCTCTAGGCTAAGTAAAAATAATAAGGTTATAGGTAATTTTACTAAGTATAAATTAAATAATAAGGTTATTATAAACCTACTTAGGAATTAATTAAAGAGGTAATAGAGATAAAAGTATTAAACCGCTATAAGTAATAATATAGGCTAATAAGAGATTATAATAAAGCTATAATATAATTACCGCGAGGATTATAGCTAAAAAGTAGCTTTTAGCTAGGGAAATAAGTAAGTTAAGAGTTATAAATATATATAATAAGTATAAAAAAATAATATATAAAAATAAAAAAATAATCTTAAAGCTATAAAAAATTTATTACTTATTTACTTATTAGGCACTAAGGTATTATAATTTATTTATTATTAATTTAATTAATAAAAAGCTTATTATAATTATAAATCAAGGTTAATATTAATTAGTTTTTTTACTTTATTATTACTTATATTAAAGGTATTAATTATTAGGTTTATTAACTTATTAAGTATTATAATAAGCCTAACGCAAGGTAATAACTTAATTATAAATAACTTAATAATAATAGACTAAAGGTTATTAAAAATATTAATTTATACCTATAAATTAGCGCGAGTAAAAAGCTATACCTAATAAGTAGTATTATTATTTTTATATTACTTAGCTATAAGAGTAATAATAATAGCGGCATAGGCGCGCTACCTAAGATTACCTTAATAAATCTTATATAATATATAATAATTAATAGCATAAGTAAGCTTTATTACCTTTATAATAAGTTAATAAGGAAATTATAAGAAATAAATAAGGAATATATATATTATTATTAATATAAATAAAGTAAAAGGAATAAATTACCTTTTAGAAAGTAATAAGTATATAAAAAGTAAGAATTATAAAATAAAAGAGCTATAAAGATATAAAGAATTAATAATAAATAAAATAAAAAAAAAATAAAAAAAACTTATAGGCTTATAGGGCTTATTATTATTAATATAATTATAATACTTAATAAAATTAGCTATATAGGGAATTAATAAGTAGCTATAAAGAAAATAAGTAATAAATTTATTATTAATATATAGTATATAAGAAATAATATATAATATAATAGCCTAGCCGCTATATAATAAGTCCTATAACCTTAGCCTATTAGCCTAGAGTTATAAGCTTCTTACTAAGGGATAATTATATTAAAGCCTTAAGCTTTAATTTTATTATATAATAGATAACTACTTTTATTTTTATTAAGCTACTATATTATATTATTTACCTTATTATAATTTTAAAGCTTCTCTATATAGCTTCCCGAAAATAAAATAATAAAAAAAATACCTAGAAACTAGAGAGGGTTAATTATAACCCCTTAATCTAAAAATCCTATACCTAAAGGCTCTTTTATACCCCCTAATAAATTAATACCTATAATTAAGCTAAATAATAATAACCCTACTAAGACCTCTAGGGATTAAAAAGATAACCTTAATAGGCTTTTATAATAAGTCTAATTATATATAAAGTAACTTAAGATATTATAATACTTTTAAAAAAAAAAAATAAAGCTTTTAGCTAAGATCTAAGGGTTTAAAGGAAGTAATATAATATTAAGATATAACTTATACTTAAATAACTCCTCTTTAAGTAATAAAAATAAAATATAAATTTATAACCTTATTAAACTTATATTATTAATTATAACTTAAAAAAAGATATATAGCTAAGTAACCTCTAATAAGCCTTTATAAATATAAAATAAAAATATAAAAAAAAATTATAAAAAAATCCTCTTAGCCCTTAATAATATAAATTAAAAGAATTAAATAAAATAAAATTAATACCTTAATAAATTATTATTAATAAAAAAAAAATTAATTAAAAAAAATTAAAAAGGCTTTAAGGAATAATCCTTAGGCCTAATTAAAGACTCTATAAACTAAGAGCTAATATTAATAAGGTAATTTAAGGAAATAAAATAATAAAAAAGTTAATCCCTTTAAGCCTTTTATTAATACCTTAACTCCTTAGAAAAAAACTTTAAAAAATAAAATAAATATTAAAAGGTATTTATTTTTTATATTAAGTTTTTACTCTCTCTTTAAGACTATCTTATTATATATTTCCTAGAAATTCTTAATATATATAAAGTAATAATTACCTTAGCTATATAATTCTAAGATTTTATAAAAAATAAAAGAAAATAAAAAATAAAACCTTAAGGGGAGGGCTATACCTAGAAGAGCTATAAGTAAAACCGAGGTAATAATATATATAATTTATTATAATTTTAGAGGTATTTAAGGGCTAATATATTAAGGCTTAGCGCCTAAGTGCCCCTTAGGATTTTTATAGCCTTAGAGATAAATAAGATTTTTATTTACTAAAATTATAAGAGTAATAAATACTTATATAAAGATTATAATTAATTACTTAAGTCTTAGCTAAGCTTTTATTAAGAAAAAAAAAAAAAGTTAATAAAATAATTTAATTATTAGCTTAGATTCCTTAATTTTAAATTAAGCGTGCTTTTAATATTATAATTTTTATTTAAAGATAAAACCTTATAAATATTAAGGCTATCTTAGACTTAAGGGTAAAAGCTAATTTAATTAATAAGGACTTTATAATTTAATATACCTTATAATAAATTTATATAAAAAAGCTAAACTTTATAATAATAAATAGTATGCTATTAAGGGTTTAATATATAAGAAATCCTTATTATTATAATTAATTATAATAAAGTTATTTATATTTTTATATATATTTATTTAGGTATTAATAAATACTTAAATAATAAAAAAACTTTTTTTTATTATTAAAAAATACCTTAATAAATATAAATATTATAATAAATTATATTATTAAAAAATAATAATATTATTATAATTAAAAAAAGTCTAAGGTCTTAACTCTAAGATAATTTAAAAAGGCTTATAAAAACTTAATAAAAGTTTTTATTATTACTTAAGTAAATAAAATATTTCTATTACTAAGGGATAAAACCTATAGTCTAGAGGGGCTTAATAAGATTCCCCTAGAGTTTTAAGACTTTATTATTACTTTTTTCCTTAAGAAAATAAGGATTATCTTAGAGTATAAACCTATAGACCTATAAATTAATCTCTTACTAAGGAAATAGCCTTTATTTAGGCTTATTTATTTATTATCTTAAGCTAAGCTTATAAAGCTATATAATTACTTAGAGGAAAACCTAGTATTAAGGTATATTTAATTATTAATTAATTTAGCTAAGTCCCTTATTTTATTTATCCCTAAGAAAAATAAAATATTATAGCTTTATATAAATTACTAGGGACTTAACTAAGTATTTATTAAGAATTAATACTTTTTTCTCTTAGTTTTAAAGATTATAAATTATATTTAAGAGATATAATTTTTTATTAAAATTAATATTAAAAATATTTATTATTATATTTAAATTACTAAAAAAAATAAATAAAAAACTATATTTTATATATAATATAGCTATTTTAAATATATAATTATATTATTTAGCCTAATAAATACCTTAATAACCTTTTAGAATTATATTTATTAAGCACTTAATAGCCTAATTAATATTATATATATTATATATTTAGATAATATCTTAATATTCTTAAAAACCTATAAGGAATATATATAATATATATAAATAATCCTAAAATAAATAAAAGAAATAAAGCTATATATTAAATTATCTAAATATATCTTTTATTAAGATATTATTAAGTTCTTAGGGTTTATTCTCTTAATTAATAATATTTTAATAAACCCTAAATAAATTAAGATAATTATTAAATAAAAGGAATTAAAGACTTATAAAGAGATTTAAGTCTTCTTAGGTTTTTATAACTTTTATTAATATTTTATTTAAGGCTACTTAAGTATTATAAGGCCCTTAATTAACCTTATAAAAAGTAATAAAAATAATAAAAAGCTAAGAAAAATAAACCTATAAATAAATAAAAAGTAAATATTTTATTATTTTATTAAGGCCTTTTAAAAAGCCCCCTTATTATAATATTTTAATTTACTAAGGTAAATTAAAATAAAAATTAATATATTTATATTTATAATAATAGGTATTTTATTTTAGCTTAATAATAAAAGGTAATATTACCTTATAGCCTTTTAATTAAAAAAATTTAAAGGGCTAAAGCTAAATTATAATACCCCTAACTAAGAGCTAATAGTAATTATAGAGTTATTTAAATACTAGTAATATTATATTAAAAAGGTAATAAACCCTATAGAGGTTCTTAGTAATTATTATAACTTCTAGATATTTATAAAAATACCTTAATTAAATAAGTAATAAATAAAATAATATATATTCTTAGCGCTATATAACTTTATAATTAAGTATTAAGCGGGTAAGATTAACCCTATAAATAGCCTATTAAGAAAACCTAAATATAAAAATAAAAAGCTATATAATTAAGAGTTTTTCCTTAAGTTAAAAAAAAAGCTTATAGTATTATAAGCTATTATAAGGCTATAAGGCTAATAAGGACTAAAGATAAGAGAAAACCCTCTTTTATATAAAAAGGCCCTTATTAAATTATCCTTAATAAGGGTAAATTTAAACCCTATTAAAGAGGTATTAAATCTAAAGAAATTAATAAATTAAGTAAAGAATTATATTAATTATAAATAATTAGTTTTACCTAAATAAGCTAAGAAAGTAATATTTAAAGAAAATATATATAAGAGCGAGGCCTTATAATTATTTATTAAAGTAATTAAATATTTATAAAAATATAATAACTAAACCTAAGAATAAATTTAAGGCTATTAAATAAAAAATACCCCTTAAGGCATAAAAGAATAAGTAATAAGGCCTAATAGTCTCTTATAATTTAAAAACTAAATATATATACTTAAAGATAAGTCTATAAGATATAAGATCTTAGAGCTATATTATAATAACCTATTAATAAGGTATTTTAATATTAGCTATATATTAGACTTTATTTAAAAAAAGTTTTATTAAAAGGATATAAATAAAGATATTAAAGAATATATTTAAAGCTACCTTATATACTAAGGAATAATACCTAAGAAGTATTACTTATATAATAAGCTTAAATTATTATTAATTCCCTAGAGACCCTAAAATAAATTTATAATAAATTTTATTATAAGGCTTTTTATTTTAATATAAAAAAATAAAATTATAAATATAATTTTAATTATTATAAATTAATATATTAAAATAATTAAGCTATTTTTAATATATATAAAAATAATAATCTTAAATCTTATTAAGTTATTTTATTAAAAAATTAAGCTTAGCTATAAAATATTAAAAAAAATAATTTTTAATTAAAGACTAATATTTATAAATAAATTTTAGTCTTAAATTTATTACTTCTCTAAGATTAAAAAAAGACTTTTAATAATATTTTACCTATAAATTAATAAATAAATAAAATAAATAAATTAAATATTAAAATATTACCTAAGATATTTTATTAATAAATAATAAAGTAATTAAGTTATTTTATTATATATAGCTAAATTTACTTATAATAATACTAAGAATATAATAATAAGTATATCCCCGGCGATAATATTAATAAGCTATTAACCTAAGTTTTATATTTACCTCGAGAATAAATCTAAAATAAGAGGGGTATTAAAGGTATACCTCTAAATCTAAAAGCTAAATAAGCTATAAAATACCTTAAAGAATTACTAATAAAAAGCTATAAAAAGCTAAGTAAAATACTATAACTCTAAATAAAAAGAAATAAAATTCTTATAAGAGGTATTAATAGCTTTATTTATAAAAAACTTAAAATTTAAGGGAAAAAAAAAAAGCTAATCCCGCGATTTATTAAACCCTTTTATATCCTTAAGAAAATAAAATAATAAGCTTATTACCTTACCTTTCCCTAATAATATAAATAAATTTATAATATCTTTTATATAAGCCTTTTAAAGCTATAATATACTTATAAGAGAAATAAAGGGAAATTATTATTAATATTTAAGCTAAAAGAAGATAATATAAAATAAGAAATAAAAAAAATAATAAATTAAAGGATTATTTAAGATAGCCTTTATTTCTTTATAAAATAAAAGGGCTAATTATTAAAATATAATTAATAAGTTAATTATAAAGATATAATTAATATAAAAATAGCTATTAAGAAATACTAAGAGAGAAAAATAAAATAAATTATAAAAGTTAAGAAATAATAAATAAAAAAGCGCCGCAAAAAAGCCTAACCTTAGTATCCTTCTTAATATTATTTAAATAATACTTAGAGCTATAAGTATTATAAATGGCGCTAAAAGTAATATATAAATCTTAGATAGCTCTATATAAAAGTATTCGTAAAGTATAATTAATATAATAAAAAAAGTTATTACCCTCCTTAGGCTAAGTATTAAGTAAAATATTATTATTATTATTATTCTCTTACTTAAAGTTAATAAGCTCTCGCTTAATATATATCTTAAGATAATAAATATTATAGGTATTATTAAAGAAAAAGGTATAAATACTATAGAGGTTAATAAAATATAAAAAAAAGCCTAGGAAATCCCTAAAGAGAAGGTATTAAATATATAATAAAGAATTAAGGTTAATATACCTATTATAGCTATTATTATATTTATTATATAAAGTATAATAAGAGGATATAATATTATTAAATTAGTAATTAATTAAATTAAAATTAATAAGCTTTTAGGCTATTAGTTTTTTTATTTTATCCTTAAGTATAAATTATATAAAATAAAAGTAAAATATATATTAAAGATTACCTATAAAGTAAGGCTAAATATAAGAGAAAATAGCCTTAGCTATATAGTACTATATATTAATATACTTTTAATTAATAAAAAAAAATATTATAAAATTAATTATAAAATATAAGCAAAAAGGTAAAAAAACCTAAGAGACTTATAAAGAAATAGCTATAATTAGATTTTACTTAGTTATTAATAAAATTATAAAAAAAAAAAAAAAAAAAAAACTTTATATAAGGTTATAATTAAAATAAATAAAGAAATATATTAATAATTAATATTAGTAATTAAAGCTAAGGCTATTTATAAAGGCTAAAACTATTAATTATAATAAGTAATTCCTTAGCGAATTAAAACTAAGAGCCTAATACCTCGCAGCTACTTAATAAAATAAAGTAATTCTATAATATTATTTCTTACCTATTAGGGATAATAGGCGCCAGGGGGGGAATAATTATAATATAATAGCCTAGCCGCTATATAATAAGTCTTATAACCCTAGCCTATTAGCCTAGAGTTATAAGCTTCTTACTAGGGGATAGCTATATTAAAGCCTTAAGCTTTAATCTTATTATATAATAAATTATTATTTTTATCTTTATTAAGCTATTATATTATATTACCTACCTTATTATATAATAATAGTATAAAAAATTAACTTACTCTTAATTTTAATTTTCTAGCTAGGCTTTTACTTAATAATATTATTAAGGTATTTTTTATAATTAACCCTATATAAATTAATAGCGCTAAATAAAGTAAATATAAGTATATATAATAAAAGGTAAGCTAATATATAGAAAAAAAGCTAAAAGAAAGTAATATAAAAGATTATATAAGAAATTACTAGTAAATTAGCTATTTATATATTATAGAAAAATAAGTTAAAAGAAGGCTAATAAGGGTAAGGTATTTATAAGTTAAAAGGGTTAAAGAAAAAAAAAAAAAAAAAAAAAGCTAAGTAAGGAGGGGTATTTATACCTTAAATTATAAGGCTTAATTAAGTTATTTTCCTTTATTATTATTTAAACCTATTATTTTTTAAGTTAATAATAACTTATATATAAATAGCTCCTATAAGCTCTTTAGTAATAAAAATAATACTATAGGGTAATAATATAGCTATTAAGGCTTAATAATAAGAGTAAGCTATTTTAAGAGGGGAGGGGTAATATTATAGGTATTACTATTTAGTAGCCCGAGCTTAGCTATAGGCCCGGGCTAATAATAACCTAGGTAATATAAGCTTATATAAGACTTTATATATAAAGGACCTACTAAGGAAAACTCTTTTTTTTTTCTTAGCCTTAGATAGCTAATTATAAGACTACCTTTTATTATATTATATAGGCCTAGTTTATAATACCTATTAGGTATTAATTAATAAAAGAGTAAGTATAAATATAATCCTTATTAATAAAAAAACCTAGATTAAATAATTTAATAATTATATAAATAAGCTTTAACCTAGAGATTATATTATTATAATAAATATAAGAATTATTATAAAAAAGACTAAAATAATAAAAGTCTATTAAAATAAATTAAAGTTAAATAAGACTATAACTCTTAGTATAAAAAATAAAAAACTATTTAATTAAAAGGTTAATATTATTAGATTTATAATTAGGTATTATAATAGGGTAATAACCTAATTATAAGAGCTATTATATATTCTTATAAGACTTAATAATCTAAAAAGTAAAGTAATAAAAGTAATAATAGATATAAGGTTAAAGGGAAATATTATTTCTTAAGAGCTTATAAAAGCCTATAGCCTTTAAATTACCTTAGCTTAAGCTATAATTATGTTTTTCTCTTAAGACTATATTATAATATTAAGCTAAATAATTATTTAGCTTTACTTAGGTAATATATAAATATAATAGAAGATATATATCGCGCTTTTAGTTAAAATCTTAATTCTTTTTATCCTTAATATATCTTTTATTTATTTAATAAAGGTATTATTTAATTATTTAATTAAAAATAATATTATATTCTTTTAATATTAATTAAGTAATATTAGAGTTATTACCTTAGCTATTAGATTTATTAAATAAGAAGCCCTTATTTATAAAATAAATAATAATATATTATTAAAATAAATATTAACCTTTTTTTTAAACCTAAGGTTAATTAAAAAAGTAATTTAAAACTAGATAATATCTTATTTTTATTATAATAATTAAGCTAAGAGTTAAGGGAGAAAATAATTAATATTATTAAGATAATAATAGCTAGATAATATAAGAAAGCCCTATAAGATATAAATTAAATAATTAAAAGATAAGTAAAAAAAAAATATAAAATTTAAAAAAACTAAGGCTTAATAATAAAAAAAAAGCTAAAAGAGATATTAATTAATATTTTTTATAAAAGAAAAAAAATAAAGATTTACTTATATAATAATATTTTATTAAATAAATTTATTTTAAATAAAGACTTAAAATAAAAAGAAAAAAAATAAAAAAAAAATAAAAAAAAAGTTATAAAAGGATTTAAAATATTAAGAATAAATTATATTAAAGTTTTTTAATATTAATAAAAAAACTTAAATTAAGGGAGATAAGCTCTAGGGACTAATTAATTAAATAAAAGATATCTTTATATTAAAAAAATTAAATATTTTTCTTAAGATTATATATAATAAAGAAGTAATACTTATATAAGAATTCTTAGAATATAAAAAGCTTAACTCGCTTATAATACCCCTATAAGTTATTAAGGTTATTAAATATAAGGCTTAGTAAATAAAAAATATATTAATTCTTAAAAAATATAAAAAAGATATTATTAAGCTTTTAAGGACTTAATTAAAGAGAGGGATTTTAAAAGAAAGCTATAACCTCTATAAGAACTTATTTTTTTTTATTTAAAAAAAAATAATTAATTTTAATTAATTAATTTAATTATTTTAATAAATAAATATATTATTAAAGATAGCCTTATTTCTTTTAATTATAATAAATTCTTAATAAACTTTATAATATATAAGATATTATTATTATTAGATTTCTTCTTAAGATATAATTAAATAAAGCTTATTAAAATTAATAGAGATTTAATAAGCTTTATAACTCTAATTAACTTACTTAAGATATATATATTATTATAAAGGGCTATTAATTTTATTACTTAATTTATTTAAAATATCTTTTAAATTCTAAGGGATTTAATTCTAAATATATATTAATTATTTTTTAATAATATTTATATTAGAGGTTTTATTATAAAATATAAAAAAAAAGAAATTACTTAAGGGATATATTATTTTATCTTAAAGTATTTAATTAATTTAAATAAAGTATTTATAAATATTAAGCTATTTAGTTATATAATTATTAAATAAAAGTCTTAGTTTTATAAAAAGATAATAATAATAATTAAATATCTCTATAATATATATAAAAAAAGCCTAAAAAAAAAGAAAATTATAAAAATCTTAGAGTAAAAAGCTTATTTTAATATTAAGGAAATAAAGTCTTTTCTTAATATTATAAAATATTATTATTAATAAATTAAATAATTCGCCTAGGTTATAAAGCCCTTAATAAATTTATTAAAAAAGGATATTAAGTTTATTTAGGGACTTAATTAGAAGAAAACTATAAAGACCTTAAAGAAAAGAATTATATCTCTTTTAATTTTAATTATTTTTAATTACTTAGAAGAGGCTAAGGAGGTAATTTTAATAATTAATATAAGCCTCTTAGGCTAAGGATATATTTTAATATAATTAATTAATAAGAAATAAAAGCTATTTTAATTTAAATTAAGGCTATAAAACTTAATTAAAACTAAATATAATATAATAAAAAGGGAATATAAGGTAATTTTTTATGCCTTTTAATAACTTAGAAATATAATTTATAATACTTCTTTTATCTTAAAATAGACTTATAAGTATTAATTTATTAAATTAATAAAAAGGTAAATAATATATTAAGATCTTTAATCTTAAAATAAATTAATTATATCTTTTTTTTTTAATTTTATAATTAGGTATATACCTAAGAAAAAAAACCATATAGCTAATAGTTTATTATAAAAGTATATAAGATTATTTAATTAAATAGATATATAAATAAAAAGGGATATTAAAGAATTTATTAATTTTTATTTTAATATAATCTAAGTTAATAAAAAACCTAAGATCTTTAATAAGATTTACTCTTAAGAATATAAAAATATTATTAAGTACTTATATATATTTAAAAAGCCCGAGGGGCTTATTTATTTATAGCTATAATAATTTAAAAAGAAATTATTTTTTTTTTATTTAGGGATAATACCTTTAAAAAAAGGCAAAAAAGGATTATAATTTATTATTACTTATAATAAATAACTTAGAGATTTAAAAATATTTAATTAAAAGCTATTATTTTAATAATAGCTATAAGGGAAGAGAGGTTATTTATAACCTTATAAAAAGGAGGTATTTCTAAAATAATATATAAAATTAAATTATTAAAGT
>JAPPUR010000068.1:0-57422 GCA_027569015.1 Ascodesmis sphaerospora | reverse complement strand
AATAATAATAATAATAATAATAATAATAATAATAATAATAATAATAATAATAATAATAATAATAATAATAATAATAATAATAATAATAATAATAATAATAATAATAATAATAATAATAATAATAATACTTATATTATAGGTGAAGTTTTATTACCTCATACTAATTTTATTATTTAAGAACTAAATAAATTATAAAATTTATAATTAATAATGTGAAGTTATATCTAAGGGATAAATATAAATATCAAAATGAAAAAAAAAAAAAAAACTTTTTTTTAATTCGTTTAAGAAAGGTATTCTTGATATTCTAAAGATATTAAATAATAATAATAATTTATTTTATGTCTGTATTTTTATACATAAATTATATATAGGAAAAAGTAAATTAAAAAGATTAATATTTGAATACTTTATTCAAAAACTTCCTATAATATATTTTAAAAAAACTCAACATTATAGCTATAATTATTAAATACCTTTTAATAGCAGGTATTAAAAATATTATAAAGGTATTAAAAAAATACTAATTACTTGTTTTATTATCTTAAGATATCTTAATTAGGCATTATGAGTAATAGTTATTTTCCTAATAATCATGTAAGCTTTATTTTATAAAATTTAAGTATTAAAGTATTTAAATATTATAGGAATTACTTTTGGTAAATTAGATAATAATATTATATTCATTTAAAAATAATATATATTTTAATACTATAAAAGTTCTTAAAGGTAGCGATAAAAAACTAATTATAAATACATGAGCTAATATAATATTTATCAATCTTATGAAAGCTTACATAGTATTTATTTATTAATACAGAATTAAAAGAGATAATAAGATATAAGCTATATATATTATTAATCTAATATTTTAATTCAATATACGATAAACTATATTTAAAACTATAGCTTCGTAATATTATTTGTTTTCTTAGAGGGATTAATTCTTAAAATTAATATTAAAGTATTATCTATATTACTTAATAAATATCGTATTTTTCTTATAATTAGAAGTTAATTTTTAACTAATTATCATATAAATATATCAAGCTATTATATTAATATCTATATATTATATTTACTTGATATATTAAAAAGTTTTTATTTTTATTTTTAATATATATTTTTACGCTTAAGTATATTTATTAGGATATATATTTTTCCTATAATAATATGAAAGGATCTGTTATTAATTTCTCTTTATTCTTCTTGTACTACTAGCTTATTTAATTTATATTGTCTTTGCTTTATAATTATGATATTCATATTATTTCATATGCTTTTTACTTACTTATTTTTATTATATAAGAAAAATAAGCCTTAATAACGAGGTTTAGTTTAATTAAGCAGGTATTTAATTTGGTATAATTATAGTTATTATTAATATTTTTAAATATAATAATAAAAAAACTATAAAATTAATTAGTTTTTAAGGCATAAAGTTTTAGATTACTATAAGTTAAAGGATTTTAAACTTTTTTGAATAAATAATCTAAAATAACTTAATAGAGAAATAAATTAATTTACTTATATTAACTTATTTAATTTCTTAATATATATAAAAAATATACTTACGTATATTATATTAAAAGAGGTTTTTTTAATTTCATTATAACTATAAAATTATTAAGACTTATATTTAATTTATAAACCTATTTAAGAAAATTTTTATTATTTAGTATTAGAAATACCCTCTTTTATAATGTTATTAATACTAAATTATTTTAATAATTTTTATAATATTATACGATGTATTTAACTTTTATTTTAATTATAAATAATTAATAATATTTTTTCTTAGTAATTTATATATTATAAATAGGTAAGATTTTAATAACTTCTTGAATAATACTTTCAATATTATATTAGTATTTCTTAATTTAAAATTAAAAGTAGATATTTAAACCCAAGTAACTTTTTTATATTTTTTAAAATTTAATCTCTTACTAAGTAAAATTACTATTTAGGACCTATATTATCTTATTATTATACTTATATTAATAAACCTTACTTTAGTAAGTAATTTAAATACTAATTAAATTGATAATATTACTTTAAGTAAATAATTAGTTATTTTTTAATTATGATTTGAACATAGCTAAAATAAAAGATTTTACTTATATACTTAGTTAAAAATCTATAATAAGTAATATTATAATAAATAAGCAATATATATTAATTATTATTATTATTATTTTATAACTTTATATGACCTAAAATAGGGATTAAATTATTATAATTAATATCTTAATAATTTTAATAATAAAGGCTTTATCCCTAAAGCCTAAGGTCTTAATAGGCTAAAATTCATAAGGTTTATCTATATGATTATAAATAGCATTAATAATATACTAAAACTAGCTCTTCTTATACTATATAGCTTGTATCTTAATTAGCTAAAGAGGTTAAAATTAAACCCCTTTATAAAATAACTCTCCTACTTAATATTAACCTTTTAATTACTCTTATAATTCTTCATAACGTATATGTATAGCGAGTGGATCAGACAAGTGAGTGGATTAGCATACTGTGCACCTAAAAATCATAAATCTTAAATTTCTAAAAACTTCTATAAAATAGCTATAGATTTAAAAAGAGTATCTTCATAAGTCTAAGTAAAAAGGTCATAAGCTTATGGTTTTTCAAGATTTTTAAAAAATCTCTTTAATTTTTAAAAAATAAATAACTATAAAACAACAGGGCAAATAAGAAATTCTCAAATAACACGAATAATTTTGTTTAAAAAGCCTAAAAAAATTTCTAAGATAATTTAGATTTTCTAATAAACTTTACTCTGTATTCTTACCCTATAAGAATTCTAATTAGATTATTTCGAATTTTTTAAACTTATTTTAGATTTCGGTAAGATTTACACTATAGGCGAAAAGTGATCCACTCCCTTGTCTGCTCCACTCGCTATACATATACGTTAATTTAAAGAGACTAAAATTATACTTATTATACTTATAACAAGAAATTTAATTATAATTAATAATACTTATAATTAAGTTATCAATTAATTAATAATATACTAATAAGATTGTAATTATTATTTCGTATAAAGATCTTTAACCAATAAATCAAAGTAATATAGCTAATACCTATGAATATATATTTTTATATAATTAAGATAACCTTATTAACAAGATTTATAAGTTTTATGAAGGTATAAAAATAGGCTATAAGTAATAACGTTGAATAAAAATGTTTAAAATATAAAGATAAGTATATTACTAAGTAATATATTTACTTTAATGCTTTAAAGGTCTTTATTTAATATTATTACTTATAGCTTATTATAAGTATTTTTTATACCCTTTATAAAACTTATAAGCCTCCTTAATAGGATTATATTAATTATATACGATGGTATATTAATACGTATTAATTATATTATTTTAATTTCAAGGTTTTTGTGAACAATAACTATTATAATCTTATTAAAATATTATTAATTAATTAATTATAATTAAACCTCTTTGTAGAAAAATAATGAAAGTAATTTTCATTTCTTTAAGTAATTAAGAATTATAAAAGTAATTAACAATTTAATATTAAAGGAGAGAGTTATTGTATAAAAGGGTTAGATTTTATCCCATTTACTTAATTGAGATATATATTATTTATTATAAATAAAGCTAATATTATTCATATATTATTAAAGCTATTAATAACTCTATGAATAAATCTTATTACTTTAACCTTCTTAAGACCTTAGGCTTTAAGTATAAAGCTTTTATTATTAAAATTACTAACATATTAATTAATATATGTTAATCCTTATTTAAGTAATATGAAGTAATAAAATAATAAGATATTATTTATTAATATAACTTAAGCTTTGAATTCTATTAAACATTATAAAATATTTAAATTTATTATAATTACTGAAAATATAGGCATTAAAAAATTAAATTCAAATATTTAATTTTTCTTTAAAATATATATTAATTTATAATAATTAGAGTTATAAAATTTAACATTAAAAAGAATAATACTTATAATATTAGGAATTGTAATTATGATTTAAATATAATTATATTATTTATAATTATAATTTTTTTAAGATGCGTTTTTAAATTAAAAATTATACATTTTCAAAATTAATATTAAAGTTACATTTAATAAATTTAAATATGTTAAATAATAAATAATTAATGAATTAATGTTTAATTATATTTAACTAATACTGTTTACAAAAGTTAGTTTATTAAATTTAAATAATGATATAAAAATTATTGGATTATATATAAATATCTTTTTGTTCAGTAATTTAATTTCTTAATATTAAATGTATTAAATTACTTAGTAAAATTTATAAATGAAATACATATTTAAATAAATATTTTACTAGTTGTCATTTAACAAATTAGTATTTTTTTTTTAATTCTTTATAAAATATTTAGTAGTTAGTATTATATTATATTAAAATATTGAAGAATTTTTTAAAGAAAAATTAATGTTATCTATATTTATATAAAAATTATAACATAAAAAGCTTTTTACATAATTATTCCTCTTAAAATTTTTTAAAAATACTATTAGATAATACATTATAAAGTATTATATTAAATATACAGCTTAACTATGTAATATAAATTAAATTTTTTATTTTCAATTAAAATATTTCTTTTTTTAATATAGTTTTTTTTAATTATGATATAAATAATAATTTTTATTATTTTAAAAATACAACATATGTTATTAATTACTTATAAAATAAGGTTTAACATAAATAAATATTATATTAATAGAATTCTTTAAAAACTTAAAGAATTAATCCTTATATAAGGCATAACTTATAACTCTTATTAATTATATGAATATATATATATATTCAGTATATTATACAATAAAAATAATTAAAAATATCGAATATAATTAGTATTTAATAATTTAATAGTATTAATAAGTGTAATTATTTCATAAAAACCTATTAAGTAATAGGTAAAATATTTGAAAGCAAATATAATAAATAATTTAAACCCATTAAAAAATTTAAGAATATAAAGGGCTAATAATAGCTTAAAATGTAGTTTTTTATAAAAAATAAATAAATTAAATATAACCTTAGTTTTTAAACTCTAATAAAAAGTAAATATAATTATAATTTTATTATTATAAAATTATTATTATTAATATATATTTATATAGGCTAAAGTATATATATTATATAATTAATCAAATAAGTTTAATTAATTAAACGTATAGACTTTTATTTACTATGAAGTCTAAAATTAATTAAGCCTTAGCACTAAGATTTTTCAAGTTCATAAAGCTCTTATAGTTACTCTAGGAATTAATCCCTTAAAGTAAACCTATGATACTAATACCTTTTCAGTCTTAATATTATACTTATAGCTGTATAGCTAGATCTTAGTTAGATATAAGATTCTATTTATCTTCTTATATAGTATTATAATTCATTAATATTTTATAAGTCCTTAAAAAATTATATTTGTTTATTAATAACATTTTTTCTTATGTGAAATATTTCTTTTAAACGGCTTTAATATATACAGCCTTGTGTTTTACAAACTTAAACCTTATATTAATATTATAAATAGAGAAGAAAAGACTAAGTAAAAAAACGTCATAATTAAAAACTTAGAGTTGTTTTTATATTAAACATATAAACTTTATACTTAATATAATATTTTAAAACGCTTTATTTAATACTATTACTTATAGGCTATTTTAAGTACTTTTAATACTTTTATAAGCTTATAAACCTCTTTAATAAGGTTATCTTAATTATATTAAATGGTATATTAATATATATTAAGTATATTATTGTAATTATTTAATTAAAGGTTTTTAAAAAAGGCGATTATATTTATATATGTATTATTAATTATAATTAAATCTCCTTTAATAACGATAATAAACGTAACTTTAATCTATTTTAGTAATTAAAAATTACAAAAATAATTACCAAGATAATATTAGAGGGAAATTATTATATAATGGGGATTTTAATTTGTTAACTAATAAAGATATGAGCAGTTTATTATACATGAAGCTAATTTAAATATAAGATTAACGCTATTAATAGGTATGTAAATAAACCTTAGTAAATAAAGCCTATTAAGACCTTCAGCTTTAAAGATGAAAGCTTCTATTATTAAAATTACTAAGATATTAAGTATACTACTTTAATTTTTATTTTAAGTAATATAAAGTTCTATAATAATAATTATTATTATTATATTAAGTTAGTTTAAACTATAAAAACCTATTAAATAATAATTAAGACATTTAAAAAATAATCAAATAATAAATTTACATTAATAAAATACTTTATAGTATTTTTATTATAGTACTTAATTATAAGATAAAAAATAAGATAATACTTAACTAATTATAAGACTTATTATATATATATAAATATAGCTTATATATTAAATAAATATATATATTAAAAATTCTAACGTCTAAAATTAACATTATATTACAAATACTGTAAGTTATTTAATGAATTAAACTTCATTATTATATTTTTTAATTAAATATTCTAATTACTACTTAATAAGTCTCTCTATTTTAATTAGGCTTACTATAGATATTATAATACTAAATATTTGATTATATTAACCTTCTTTAATTATTATACCTTAATAATTTAGCTAATATCGATATATTAATATTTGTTTAATTAATTCTTTTCCTTTCATATTTTATTATTATTATTTACTTTCTTTTATAATTTAATATTTTTTACCGTCTGGTATTAACTTCATATCTTATTTACTCCAAAAAGATCTTTAACGTTAGTTATTAATAATATAACCTTATATAAAATAGTATTGATTTTTTTATAAAAGATTATAGAGTTTTAACAATTAACTCTAGGGAGCTATTTTAATGCCTCTTAATTTATTTTTTTAACGTATTTACACTAAGATTTAGCCTTAAGTAAAGTCATTAAGGTCCTTAAGACCTAAGGGGCTAAGGGTTTAGCCCTCTTTTTAGTTAATATCAAAGTCTATAGCTACATATTAAACTTTAAGATTATAATTTCCAGGTTGAAGGAAATAAAGTTAATACCTTTAAAAGCTCCCTTAATATTTCTTTTATTATAAGAGCCTTATATATAATATACAAAGTTAAAAAAAATTAAGCATTAAAATATAAGGTATAAAATATTTAATTAAGTATGTTATTTCTTACTTATGTATCTTTTGTAATATATCTTAATACTTAATATTAAGAGCTTAAAATAAATATAAAAAATAAATATAGTTACAAAACTAATTGATTTTCTTTTTTTATAATATCTCTTAAAATTAATAAATTAACAATTTTTATAGCTATTAAGAATTAAGAAATAATAAAAGTGAATTAATTAATTAGATATATATTAATTAAAATATTTAAGTTATTTAAGACTTATCTTATTATTAATTTAGTTATTTTAAATTATTTGCTAGCTTACTTACTTAAAATGTTATTTTCTTAATATTACTTAATAAAGGAAAATTAGGTTATACTAATAATGAATAGCAAAATTATTTAGTATTTTATATTAATTACTTAAATAATTATAATTTATTTTTAATTTCTAAGTTATATTAATTTTAGCTTTAAATTTTCTGTAAACTTACAATAATTATTTTAGTAACAATTATATTTATAAGAAAACTAATATTTATAATAATTTTATATTCCTAAGTGATAAACTAATTAGACTAGGTTTATCTAAGCTGAGGGGATAATTATATAGTCTTAAATAAGGTATAAGTTATATCTAGCACTATACTTAAGGTATTAAGCGTAACTAAGTTTATTAATAACTAAGATAGCTAATACATAAGAAAATATAATAAGTATATTTTATATTTTATGCTTAAATAGATTGTAGGGATTATTATATAATCTTAGTAATTTAAATTATAAGGATTACTTTATAAGCCTATTAATCTTATCCTTAATGCTATATTTATAGCTTATTATAAGTATATAAGTAACTTAGCTCCCTAAAAACTCTTTTTTAATAAGATATTAGGCTATATTTCTAAGTTAAAGAAATCCGTATAACATTCTTTTTTTACTTTTTATTTTAATTCTAAGGCTTTTAATATTATATCTTATTCTTTATATTGTTATGTTAAGAAGGTTTAGTAAATAATAATTGGTTTGACTTATTATTAAGAGTATATTTAGCGAGGTTATTTTTACAATGATATTAATATGTTATCTTTTTATGTATTATATTTCCTCTAATAACTTATATTTATCTCTTCGCTAATTATTATGTTTTAGTTTCTAAAAACCTTAATACTTCATATAAGGTAGATATAGATATTAAGAAGGCTAAGAATAAGCTATAAGAGACCTTAGCTTATTTAGCTTAGTTATAAGAGTAATATTACTTACTTTATAACTAAGGTTTTTAGCTCTTTTCTTATAGGATATATAAATTAAATATAGAAGATAAGGTTTATTCTTCGGAAGAGGTATTTATTGTTAAGTAATAAGCTATGTGTAAGCTATAAGTAAGTAATATTCTTAGGGTTCTTAATTAGTTTGCCTTCTGTCTAGATAAGCTTAATCTTATTATTATTAATAGAAGTTCTTTAGAAGGTATTATATATTAATAAGGTATTTTAGGGGTTTTTATATATTTTTTAAGCTTAACTAGTTTTTTTATTTAATAAAATATATTATTTTATTATTAATTTTATTTATATTAAGACTATTTTCTATAATATATTACTTTCATTTATTAACCTTTATCTTAGGTTTATTATTAATTTTACTGTAAATAATATATTATATTAGTTTAAGTAAAGAAATATACGAAATTAAATAAAGCTTAACCTTAGGGAATAAGTCTAACTTATAGTTATATTTTAAAAGCTTTTACTTAACTTTATGTAATTTAATATATTTATAATTAAGTTTTTTATGTTATTATTTTAATTTAATATTTTCTATTATAAGATAAATTATATTTTCCTCTATAAAGATAAACTCTTTTAATTGTTTCGTTATTAATATAATATGTTATTTTATTTCTAATAAATTTAAGTTTTTTATTTTTATTTCTTTGGGTACATTTTATCGTTAATTACTAATAGGGATTACTTTAAGGTTCATAAATCTATTTATTATTTACTAATAAGGCTGTAATTTAAGTCTAAAAGTAGTATTTATTAATGTAACGTTTATATTTCTACTTATAGCTATATTATATATTAATTAAGTAATTAATAGCTTTTTAATTATTGTACTTTATGTATAATTAATATAATATTAAAGGTATTATTTTTAATATTTAAATTATATGTTTTATTTATTTATTTATCTCTTTATAATATGTCATAAAAGTTTATATTTAGGTATTGTATAAGATTTTATTAAAATTTTAAAGTAAATAAGAGTCCTTAATATATACTAATTTTAAATAATGTATTATATATTTTAATAGTATAAAAATTGAAAAAATAAGTAAATTTTTTAATTATTATTAATTCTCTATAAGGTATAAAATAAGAAAATTTTATAAGTGTATATATAATAATAAAAATATTATTATAAAAGTTTTTAGTAATTAGTTTTTTTAATAAAAGTAATTTAATACTAAAATTTATAATAATTAATTCTTATGATTATTATATAAGTTAAAGTAATTATAGCTTTCTATAGGGCTTATAATATTATATCTTAGTTTTAATATAAAAGATATATAAATTAATAATTATTAGAATATTTCTTTTTATATTCAGAAAAATAAATATTATTTTAATTTATTTTAAGCTTTTATTAATTTCATAGTATTTATATAGCTAATAGTTATACATTTCGCATATAAGGTTATATTATACTTCATTTTGGACTTATTACTTATTTATTTTTTTACTGTCTAACAGCTATTTATTATATTGTTTGGTTTATTATAAAAGTAAATTACTTTATTTTATTATATAAGTTATTTTAATAATAATATGAGATAATTTTATACATATATTATACTTATAGAGCTTTAGTAAGTCTTTATGTCCTTGCTATATATTATTATAACATATCTTATAGTTAAGGTAATTATTGGGTTTAGACTAAGGTTTTCTTGATTAAAATACTAATATATTATTTCTTAACGTATTCATTATTTCATTTTTTATTGTACTTTACAGTTTAATAGTAATATTTAATAAAGTTTTTTATATATTATTATAATGTAAAAATATGTTCTCAATATATGATTATCTCTTATTATTATTTAACTTAGGTTACTTATCTTAGGGTAAGTCTTTTAAATTTTTATTTAATAAGTTATATAATAATTTTTTTCTCACATATCTATAAGGTAATATAATAAGGTTTATCACTAGGTATATATAATAATGTAATTAAATTCTAAGAGGTATTTAATATGTTAGAGGTATTATTTATTAAGTTATTATATTTTTATAAAATATATAATATTTTTATAAGTAATATATATCTTAATTTAGTACTTATCTCTAAGGGGGTAATATTAGAGTTCTTTACAGGTATTAATAATTTTAAGGAGTTTTTTATAATAAATGAAGTAATTAAGTTTTATTTTACATAGCTTATAAAAATAAAATATAATAAAATATAAGAGTCGTTTAATATCTCGCTAATTAATTTAAGGGCCTAGGTTAAAACCTAAAGTATTTATTTTAAGTTTAATTAATGAAGATAAATTAAATATCTTAAGTATTAATTTACTTAGACTTAAATTCTTAATTTATTAAAAAGCTTATTTAGCTAATATTTTTATTCTAAAGTTTTTATTTTTTTTTACAAGTTTTATTAGAGGTATAGCTATTTTATTAAATACTTGGAGGAATCTTTAATAATAATTAATAAAACTAAGGAAGGCTTATATTTCTTTAATATTAATTAATTGTTTTTAATCTCTAACTATTAAGGCTTTCTTAGGGTTTATATATATTTTACTATAAGAGATAATATATCTAAGGAATTTTATTTCTAAGATAGAAAATTTATTTCTTTTAAGTTTCATTAATAAGTGAATATCATATAGTCTTTATAATACTTTATAAATGTATTTTGTATAGATTTTTTTCATTTTGGAAAAAATACAAATATTATTTAAGTAATATATAGTTAATAAATATATTTAAATATTCTTATAATATATTATTAATTATTTACTAATATATCATAAGTATATTAGTAAGTCTAAAAGATATAATAAGATATTTAAATATTTTATATTTAATATAAAAAGTAATTTTTTATTTACATTTTTTTTTTAATTTTACGTAGTTGATAAGCATGCCGATCAAACAAGTATGCCGACCACTTATACTGTACAGCTAAAAGTAGCAATCTTAGATTTTCTAAAACTATCTATATAATAGATAAAATTTTTAAATAATTAGTTTTAAGGTTCTTAGAAAAAGAGTTATAAGATAATTTTGTTAAAAAACTTTTACCTAATTTATTAAGCTTATTATATTTAAAATTAAGAAAATACACAGTGCAAATAGGCTTTTTCTTAGTAGCTATATAAATAAAAATTAATAAAATATAACAAAATTCTTTTATATAATGTCTTATTTAATTAACCTAATCTTAGACTTTTTTTTAGCTATTTTAGGCTTAATTTCCATTTTTAATAATTCTTTTAAATTGGCGATATAGGGTATAAAACTAAGTGATCGGTATACTTGTCTGATTGGCATGCTTATCATCTACGTTATATATAATTATAAGCTTTCTCAAGATTAAATATAATAAGGTATTTTATTTTATAAAACTAATCTTTTAATTTATTAATAACAAACTTTATAATAGCTTAAGCCTATTTATTATTATTAAATTAAAATAATTTTACTTAGCTTTATTATTCATTAAAATATTTAACTATTTTCCCTTAATTTATATTTTAATTCTAAGTATTATTACTTATATACTTTATTTATAAACTATAAAGCCTTTTACGACAATATATTTTTATATATCTTTATGTGTTACCGTATATTAAATCAAGTATTTAATTTTTTAATATTATATCGCTAAAATACTTAAACTTATATTTATTATTTATATAGGCTTTATAATTATAATTATTAGCCTAGTTATTACTCTATTTTTAATAGCTGTATTTTATTATCTTATTATTATTATTTTAATAGATATAATCTAATTCTTATATTTCTAAGTAAACCTAATTAAGGTTTTTATACTTAATATAATTAATATATTCTTATAGTATTTTATTAATAAGTCTTTGATTTCTTTTTAAGTATAATTAAATACCTTTATATTATTTCTTATTAATTAGGTTTTCTTAATAAATCAAGAAATTAAATCTTTTTTTTTCATTATAGATTCTAGTTATTTATATAAGACTTCTTATTTATATGTTACGTAAATTTCTTTATTTTATAATGCTATTTTAATATTAAGGTAATTTTTTATTAATATTTCTTTTTATTGTATTATATTTTTCTAAGTAATAATAATAACTTATTATTTTATCTTGATAATTCTTTTTTTTATTACATCAAAATATAAAATAATAATATTAGGCCTTTTAAATTATTTAGTAACTTAATATTCAGAAGTTTTATCGGCTAAATAGCGTTTATCATTTAGCTATAATACCTTAAACTAAGCAATATCTATTTTATTATTTATTTATAATATATATATTATAATAACAATATTTATACAATATCTACAAGGCTTTTTTATACTAAGGGTATATTAATATAATTTAGGAATTATCTTATAAGTTAAGATATAATTCTAGTCATTAAGAATTTATAGCTAATTCCTTTTAATATATATATATAAATATAAATATTTTTTATTTTATTTATATTCTATTATTTTTTTTATCTAAGTAGATATATTAGGCTACTAAGTTTCTTTAATAATATAGATTCATATTTTCTTTAATAAGGACTTTATAATTATTTTCTTATAGAGCCATATAAAGACTATATTAATATTAGTTAATTTAAGCTACATTTTATTCTTATTATACTTATATTCTTTTTGGTAATTATTTCTTATACTTAGTTTATAATATTAGGTTAGTAATATAACAGTAATAATTCATTATACGTATTATCTTAAGGTAATATTTTTAATATTTTTATTATTAGGTTTTAATAAAGGGTTTTATTTAGTTTAATTAATGAAGTAAAATTATTTTGCTTTTAGTAGTGTAATTGCTTTATAAACTTAATCTTAGTAGTCTTTCTTTATATCAATATTGTATTTAGCTTATTCTTTAATAAGGTATACTTATTAGTATAATATAATAATTTCTCTTAGCTAGCAATTAATCTTATTATATCTCTATTACATTGTCTTAAGTATCTTAGTAATATAAATAGCTATCTAGGGTTTAGGCTTTTAGTTAGCTATATTTAAATATTTCTTATTTTCTAGGACTAATTAGAACTCCTTAGGCTTATAATATCTTTCTTAAATATTCTATTACATTTTTTTATATTTATTAGCTTTATAGCCCTTTTTATAGTAATAATAATATTTAATGTCTTTATTACTTTTCTAGGCTATTCTGAGTTTTATAAGTCTTATATATATCTTATAGGATATATTAAGTTATTAAGATTATCTTTAATTAATATTAAAATAAGACCTTTAGAAATTCTTTTTACTTATATACAGGTTTTAAAGCTTTTTTAAAGAATTATTAGTTATTAATTCTAATAGCCTTATTAATATAATTAATAAAGTTATTTAATGAACTTTCTTATAAATTTTTATTTATATTTCTTTTTTAAGTTTATTGAAAAAAGTAATATTAAGGGTTCTTAGTCTTAGTGACATTTTAAAATACATTATAGATATCTTATTTTAAATTTAGAGATTAATTAACTTTGCTTAAGGGTCTTAATTTCTCTTTTAGCTTACTTTTCCTTATTTATAATTTTAAAGGCCTAATAAAATATAACTTTAAAAGCCTTATAGTCTAAGTAAAGTTTTATTATTTATAAGAATAATTTAATAAATAAGGTTATAAGATTTTTTTTTTTATAATACGTTTAAACTATATAGCGGCATATTTAATAAGCCTTTTTATAATATATGAAAGACAATTAGATATAATAATAATTTATATGAAATAATAAGTTATAAAGCTATATAGCTATATAAAAAATATTAATAATTTATATATAGTTTTATTAAATATCTTTAAAGGGCTTAGCTTTAAGATTTCTTTTATATTTTTTCTCTATGTAGTAATAATAATTGTATTATATTATTCAGATATTGTCTTCATATTATTAGCTCTAGGCTTATTATATAGCTATAAGTTAATTAATAGTTCCTAAGAGGTTATTTATATTATTAGATATTATAGTAATTTATATTTTAAGCTTTTTAATTTCCTTATTATTACTATTTATTTTTTTATCCTTATTAACATTAGCTCTAGCTAATATAATAAGAGTTAGTAAGTAATTAATAAGTAAGACTTATTAATAATTATTTATTAGAGTTACTTAAGTAATTATTATATTTAATTGTATTCAAGGTAATATAAATAATTTATTAAATAAGAGCTATTAATATATAATAATTATATATTTTTAAGAGATAAACTAGTTATGCTAAGTGTATATTAAGAGAGGGGATAATTATATATAGGCTTAAATAAGATACAAATTATATCTGGTAATATACTTGAGGTATTAAGTATAACTAAGTTACATTAATAGCTACGGTAATTAATATATAAGAGAGTATAATAAATATATCTTAAATATTTTATCCTTAAATAAATTATAAGGATTATTATATAAGCCTAGTAATCTTTTTCTAATTAGTTTATTATTTCCTTATCTTATAATATATAACCTAGGCTTTTATTTAATTATTATAATTTTATTAAAATTATAAATATCTTTTAATTAGACATTATATTTTATTATTTTATTTATTATATACTAAAATTCATTATAAATAATAATTAAGTCTTTATATTTAAGTCTTTAATAAATATATGTATAAAAGAACTACATCTTAAGCTTTAAATATTACTTAATAAAATCTAAAGTCTAATATATATTAATCAATAATATATTATCATTAATAAGTATTTACTTAGCTATATCTTTAATATTATATAGTTAAGGGGGAAATGCTTATAAATCTAAGTTAAAAATAAAGTAAATAAAGATTTCTTTTTTTAAATTAAAGAGCTTATTTAATTTAGGGATTTAATTAAGTTAGGATTAAATGCCTTATTATTAGCACTATAGCTTTATATAACTAATATTATATATCTTTATAGTATATCAGAATTTTAGATCTAAGTTATTTTAAAGGGCTTAAAGGGTAAAAAGGATTTTAGCCTTGTTATTAGATTATTACATACTAAATAGTTAAGAATTAATGAATTAAATAAAGATAATATAAATTAAGGAATTTTTATTATATATATTTATTTATTATATAAGCTATATATATATACATATATATATATATTATATTTATATTAAAGTATTATTAAGATTATTATTATATATATATTTATTTAAGCTAAGATATATATAATATATATTTTATTCAATAAGTTTACTTAATTAAAGTTATAGATTTTTATTTATTACTAAACCTAATATTAAGCCTGAATAGTAATAATTTTAAACTTTATAATTTAATATTAATTCTAAGATTTAATCTCTAAATAAACTTATAATATTCAAAACTTTTATTTCTTAATATATTTATATTTATAGCTATATTATTAAATCCTAACTAATTATAATAAGACTTTTTTAATCTTTGTATTTAATATTATAAAAAGTATTAATATTAATAATAATAATTATATATTATAGCTTATATAAGTATTTTTAATAAAATTTAAGTTTATTATTTATATAATAACTAAATAAAAAATAACTAAGTAAAATAGAAAAAATATAATAATTAAAACAATAAATTAGCTTTATTTATTATTATTTCATATTACTTATTATAAGTACTTTTAATACCTTTATAAAGCTTATAAATCTTTTTAATAAATTATTTTAATTATATTAATAAGTATATTAATAAAAATTAATTATATTACTTTTATTATTTAATCAAAAATCTTTATAAAAACTAATTATAATACTCTTATTAATATATTTTTAATTAAGTAATTAACGATAAATAAATTCATTATTTATTATTAATCAATATATGTAATAAGTAAGTAAACTAGCTATATATTATATACTCAAAAACTATAAACCTTAAATTTCTAAAACCTATTATAAAATAGCTATAAACTTAAAAAAAGTATTTTTATAAGTCTAAATAAAAAGCTTATATACTTCTAATTTTTCTAGATTTTAAAAAAATTCCTTTGGCTTTTAAAAAATAAAAACTAAAAAAAAAAAAAATTATAAAAAGAAATTCCTAGATAACTTACTTCTTAATTTTTTTTTTAAAAAATCTTAAAAAGTTAATAATATAATTTAAACTCTTCTTAAAACTCTATTTAAAACTATTAGCTTATAAGACTTAAAATTAAATTTTTAAGAATTCTTTAAAGTATTTTTATAATTAGGTGAGATTTATATTATAGGTTTAAAGTGGTTTACTTACTTTAATGGTTTACTTGCTTAGTATGCATACTATAATTAAATCTCGTTTAATAAAAATAATAAAAATATAACTTTTTAAGATTTTAACCTTTTTAAGATTTTAACTATTTTAAATAATTACAAATTATAAAAATAATTAAAAAGTTAATATTAAAAAAGCTATTACATTATAAAGTTAAATCTTAACTTTTTAAATAATTAAGATATAAGACATTTATTATAAATAAAATTAATTTTAATATATATATTAAAGCTATTAATAATTATATAAATAAATCTTATTAATTTAAGCCTATTAAGACGTTAGGCCTTAGGTATGAAGCCTTTATTATTAAAATTATTAAGATATTAATTAAGATCTTTTAATTCTTATTTTAAGTAATATATAGTTATAAAATACTTATTATATTAAAAAACCTTGTATTCATTTTTTATGTATTTGTTTTTATTTAATATACTAGGTTTATTAAATAAAAGAAATATATCTCTAAGTAAATAAGTAATAACGTGCATGATAAGCGAGCCGGTCAGTAAGATTTATACCTTACATCGCGATTTTAAAAAAACTCTTAAATATTTAAACTAGAACTAAATGGTTAAGAACTTGGATGTAGTGTGACGGTCAAGGTTCCCAACGTAGTAAACCGTAACCTGATTTGGTTTATGTTGGCAGTTGCAACGGGTGGCGAATCACGTTTGATAATGTCAAGAAGTATTCTTGAGTAATCAAGTTGTATTGAAAGCTAAGGAGTATAGTAGTTTTGTCTAGGGCGTTGCAGGGCCTTATATACTAGTGGTCTATCCAAGGAGCGTTGGGAGCGTTGGGAGCGTCGCGTGTAAGTCGCATCGCTCCTATCGCTCCTATCGCTCCATCGGAGGTATGTTGCTCCGTGATGAGATCATTCTGCCATGTGTTACCGCCTGCCTTTTCTGGTGATTGCCGCATGGGTCGTGACATGTAGGTTAATTAGGTAGTAAATTATGTAAAAGAATCTTTTTAGACTTTTTCTATTTTTCTTTATGGAGTTATTAAGAAAAAGCTTATTCGCACTGTCTTTGTTCTTATTTTTATATATAGTATGCTAAATAAATTAATTAAAAATCTAAGAAAAACACAAGATTATGACTTTTTTTTTTCTAAAAGATCAAAAATTAACTTCCTAAAAATATACTAATTAAGTAGCCCGTTTTAGAAAATTGAAAATTTACACTTTTAGCTGTACAGTATAATTGACCGGTTCGCTTGTTTAACCGGCTCGCATATCATGCACGTTAAATATGTTAATATAGTTATACTAGTTTACTTTTAATATAGTAATAACTATAATATTATTTTTTAATCGAGTATTATATTTATCAAGGTATATTTTTGGAAACTTGGTTCTAGAGAGCGATAACTTTGCGCCTAATGAACTAGTCTCTTTATGGTTACTTCTATATAACTATAGTTAAACTTCATATACAGCTCTAGGCCCCATATCCACCGGACAATTCACTTGCGTTGCAGAGAGGCCTCAGTCCTTGAAATAACGGCTGAGCAAGTTTTACGAAATCCGGGTCTGGTGGCCCTCCGGGGAGAGATATGTCTTCGCTCCCTAACAGCAGCCGGGAATCCATATGCTGGAAATCCTTGCCGGACTGTTCCTCCACATGTAGGGTGAACACCCAATCGAGACTCCTTGCAGGATCATCAATATCTCTGCATAGCGGAAGAGGCACCCTATACCGTTTCTTCCAGGGCAGTGAATGGTTCTTTATCGATAGGCTCTGAAGCTTTCCGGCCCCTTCGTTATTATATAGGACAGCCGTTCTAAGACTCGTTGAATCTTGTTTGAATAGCTTTTCGAAGCTGGGAATCTGTGTATGGTCGTCCCGTTTAAGAGCTTCCCAGATATATAAGGTGACGTTTGACTCTTTAAGAGAGTATTCAGCCAGCTCTTCGTTGAAGTGCTTTGGTTCTTTGAGAGATCTAAGAAGTTCTGAGTAATGAAGGTCGCCAGTAAATTCCATAGATATCAAGGCAAGATTCATAGGAGAGTCGGCACCGTTAAAGAAGCTGACAAGATCATGCTCGAGAAAAACAGGGTTTGCGCCAAGGCTTACGGCTTGCTTCAGCCACCGTTGATGTTGGAATATCTTATCCAAGAGCACGTTCATTCTCTTAGAGGTGGTCATGTTAAAGGCTGCAAGCTAAACGGACTGATATGTAGATTTTTATGACTTGACTGTATGTAATTTCATTTAGAATTACTCGTATTTCATATATCTGTTACTTGAGGTCCAAAAAGTGGGATAAGCTTCTATATTACATAGGCCCAAAAAGCGGTTTATGTTATATTGTCTTAATAGATTATTTAAATCCCAGATCTTGGATTCTTGACCCTTGTTTTGGTTTTGTCTTATAAACAATTAAGCTCAATGTAGTATAAATAACTAGGTAAGGTTTTGTGGTTAGGTATTTATTATACTCGCAGGCGTATTAAAAGCACTTAGCCCTACATATCTCGCGTCATTTTCAGGCCAATATATATAGGCAATGGGGGATTACGTTATCACCTCCATACCCTGCGATAAAAACCTTATCTTCAGTCGCATTTTCTCGAAAACAAAATGGAAGGAAGAAATGGCACGCTTAGGGTTCACTGCAATATTTATCGGCGTTGATCTTGAGAAGTTCGATAAAAGTGGTTCGGTTTCTAATGGCACGGCCGGTATAGGAAACAACATCCCAGCCTATCTAGCACTAGGTCTAGCGACAGAGGAAAGCGACCAGCCACTTGCCAAGTGCCCCGAGGGTTTCCCGGAGAGGGCGCTATTCTTTGACTGTCTTAAGCCCTGGACATGGGTAAACAAACGACGGCATGATATTCGTATCAAGGAGTCAAATATCGAACTAAACATTAGCGAGTATTACAAAAGGGTTAAGGGAGAAACCTTGTTGGCCAACCCTGCAGATGCAATCCGTCTAGTCAAAGAGCGACCAAATGCGGCGACCAAAAAGTATATCAACCAAAAACACATTACCTATGCTATTAGCTACAGCGATGAAGACCCTGGGCAGATCTAGTTGTTCATTTATAGACAAAACTTATATGTCTTAGTACAACTCTAGGGGGAAAATAGGGTATAGCAATTTATTAACACTAAAAGCTAGATTAGGCTATAGATTACAAAGGCATTAAAAGTATCGGTGTAGTTTATAACACTCTGTATAGCCGCCGCTACTATGCTATTAGAAAGGCATAGCACCATCTACTAGGGTTAAGTACAGCATTCCTAACGACTTCATCTACGCTTGGAGGGAAAAACAGAAAGAGGGAGATCAATACAAAATCCAGATTTCAGATGTGCCTATGGGAGTATAGTTTGTATCTTGAGATGCCGTAGTCCCGCCTTTAGTCTCAGTTCGCCTGCGGCCCATAGTTTATAAATAACTCAATTTCTTCGCCATTAATTGCCATCCCCGATATATTCTAGGTACTCCCCATTCTCAAGCTCAAGCACCAGTTCCATCGTTGCTACACAGCATCGCAAAAAAGAAATATACTTATTAGCTTCCTCCACTTCCCCTGATTTTCACAGTCACTTCTTCATCCAATTCACGGACTCTCAGCTCAGCATTCTCCCCTTCTCGTAGCCTATAGCGTGATAGTTTATCCAAAACCTCCTTACTTGCCTTCGTCTGGATCATATGTAAGTACTCGTCATATAAACTGGCGATTCTTACCTTAAGTGACTGGCTAGAGGCCTACACTCCGTCGGAACTAGTCCCCTAGCTTACTACATCATACTCCATGAACGTGATATCGCTGTCATAAATCTGATTTATCAGGTTAACTTTCGC
Source organism: Ascodesmis sphaerospora (assembly GCA_027569015.1). Classification (NCBI taxonomy): domain Eukaryota; kingdom Fungi; phylum Ascomycota; class Pezizomycetes; order Pezizales; family Ascodesmidaceae; genus Ascodesmis; species Ascodesmis sphaerospora. The sequence continues at coordinate 36,998 of JAPPUR010000068.1, read as the reverse complement.
AACTGCGTTTATATACGCCGCTTTGGATTGTTGGAGATCGGAGCGCGCCTTCTCTGCACGACTCTCCTCGATAGAAAGACGCCCCTGCAGTCGATCAAGGCTTCCGAAGGACATCGCTTTCCCAAAAAACTTGGCGAGCGCAGATGGCATAACTTGCACGCCCTCTCTATCTAGTAGCCACCTTAGAGGGTTCTCTGCCTCTAGGCCATTACCCTAAGACATATCGTAGCTCCGTGTTACTCTCTTTGAAAGAGCCTGTACCTTACTTAAGAGTACTGGATGACTTGGCGATAGCAAAGAAAGTGATGACGCATTATGTTCGAGGAGATCCCTTAGTAGTTAGGCCCTGGCATTAACTGGGCATATCGATAGGTCAATAGGCTCGCCCCTGAATAGATGCCTGAAATTTATTAATATAAAAATGCCGTAGCTGACCGCATCATTCTGTCGCGCGCATATCTATTTCGATTGAGTTTAGTGAATTATAAAATGATACTGAAAACTTGCCTTATTTTTAAAAGAAATAACACGGGATGAACTGCTTTCTCCTATCTAGGCTTTGAGGCGCTCTTTGACCTTTGCGGCGCTTATCGAACTGGGCAGGGAATCATAGAAATCGCAGTGAATCGTATGCTTCGTGATATGTAATACGCCCATCGTCTAGTGCTCTATTCTTTGTGGTGAATCGGAAAGAAGATAACGTTATTATTCTTAAAGTCTCGGAGCTCCTGTGGCAGCGTCTCTTCGTCTGCGTTAAACAAGAGTGGGTGTATCACGCGAGCGGACTTATTATCCCCACGGTGCGGCTAGAAGATGGCGAATAAGACTTCTATGATAAACTATAGGACGCTGTCATTTAGTCTTTAACCTTCCGGTTATAGTTGCTTTAAGACTTCATTAGCCGTCGCCGTCTATTATACTTCTTCCGCTGATGGTAGCTCTCCTCGCGAACGTTCTGTAGGGTAGTTGATATCGCCGTCTGGTTCTAGAGTGAGCGCCTCCTTGGTTAAATCAAAGAGTTTAGGGCATGATTTTAGCTTCCTGGAGGCCATAGCGCGTTTCGATAATTTCATGATATCTGGCAGGTCGTCGTTACCTTCGTCCGTGATGTCGTTATCTACTTCGTTATTTGGCTCCATTTGTTGAACGAGTTTAAAACGAGACTCGGTTATTGGGTTCTAAGTAGTATCAGGCAAAACGACCTCAATTGCAACATCGCCGTATTGCTCCTCCTTAGCTGCATTATGGATGGTTGCCTGCGAGTGCTTATCCGGTAGATTCTCAATAAGTCTCTTATTGCCCTCGCCCTTCTTTCGGGCCTCAGTGCTTAACCTCGCCTAACGTATCCCAGAAAATCTTACGTTTCCTGGTTTCTCTTTTGACCCTTTTGTACGTAGTGTTTGTTTTGGGAGCGTGATGTTATGGGATCAGATAGCTGAATATCTGACACTATCCGGGGTAGATTTTCATCTTGCGTCTCTAAGATAGAGTAAGTCGATGCCATAATGGCATATATAGGAATAAATCAAAGGAGGAAAACGAATAGGTATAATAAATAATAAATAGAGCTAATTCCACTGCGCGGGAAGTCATAGGCCCAGAGATAGTGAGCTCTATCGAAAAGGAGGAAGGAGGAGAGGCACTAACGAGGATATAAAAGCCTCGTGGTCTCTCTCAGGCGGATAAGGTTATATATAAATCCATTCTCTTATGCTCTAGTATCGGGACTCGGTATCTTCTCGTAAGGCTCTTAAGGCCTTTTAACATTGACTTGAGGAGTTATATGAATTATTGAACTGCTGGGTCACACTAGTGCAGCTTCGCTTGCACATATGATCCTCATTGTCTCATCTTGTGCATTTCCAGGGATTAAATCATTGTTACTGGCAAGGCAGAGTCCTCGGAGAGGCCGAACTACGCCTTTAAATGGGGGCCAGGTTATAGCTCACGAGGACTTGGAGATTAGTAGGAGGATTTCAAACCTCCGGACACGTTTTGCCTCCTAAGTTCCATAGAAGTCTAAGATAGGAGCTGTTCAGGTTAGTCCTAGCTAATTTCACGGCGCCCATGGCGCAGCCCGCCGGAAAGGTATGGGACGTTGGGCTGATTAAGCATGTTCGCCCTCGCCCCGAGGGGCTGGCGATATCGGCCCAGAGGGGGCCCTGCCGAAGTAGGTGGAAGGGGAATAAGCATTGATAGAGACGCGTGGCAATGGAGCTAAGACTGGCGATGCTTTTGATGGATCTTAGTTATTCGGCTAGTTAGGGGAATACTTGCATGAAATTAGTAACAAGGGGTTACCAATAGAAAGCCCCTAACTATGTAAGCCTTAGGACCTAGAAGGAATGATCCTAGTAGCCAGGGGCAATAGTATACACTATTATGATAGCTTTGAGTATAGCCAACCGGAAAGCCCAAAGTACTAATCCTTCTGCCAACTGCGCAGAACTCTTTCAGTTAAGCCGAGGATAAAGATAGGCACTTTATATCTGTGTAGCATGGCAGGGCGTCTATGTACGCCGAGTAGTATCAGTATACGGCAAAAAAGATCCTTTATATAAAACATTCTCGTCTTTCTCCTTAGATGCTAGAATCCTATTATAACCTTACCCGCAGGGATATAAACTCTATTGTCTTAACTGGCCGCTAATGCTTCTATCTAATACCTTCTCTCCGTTATTATCTTAAAACCCTTGACGTCAAGCTTGCTCCTTGAGGAATAGTCGAGGTGTAGCCTTGATCTCGATGGCAACGCCGTCCACTCTGCCGCATTCTCGTACCTACCGCCCTGAAAGTGCTGTCTAGTCTGTATCCCTGCAGCTGGACCATGCCCGCCCCATGACTAGCAAAATTCCAGTGCCTTGCTACTGCCCCTGCTTGTCTTCCTTTAAGCCGACTCTCTGATCCCTTTATCTTTTCGAATGTGATCAAAGCCCCCCCCCTTTTTGACTGTCAAGACAAAGTTCACATTACTGGTCGCCAGTAGAGACCAAGTTTGCCAGGCTAACAGGCTCTAGGCCTGGGTTGCACTCCTGTGAGGACATGTCTATTAGGAGACATATGGAACCAGTGTCTGATCTGGTGAGTATCTGTCCCTGAAACCCTCTCGGCATGGCTCCTTAGTATCAGCCTATACGTAATGCGTTTTGAAAGTATGATAGCTCAACTAAGAGCTTCGTATTCGCGGGGGCGGTGTGCTTCACGCATCATGCTGCGGCAAACCCCATCCACGTTCTGGGTCTTCATCCCACATTCGCTCGCCGCTTCCCTGTACCTGCATCACCCTCCCCTATCTCGCCCCTATCCTACTGGTCGCCCTATCGTGATCCCAAGTAACCCCAGCCGGGATACCGTCCACGATCTGTTCTCCACGACTAGATGACTGCCAGTCAGGCAAGTGTTCGACCTGCTACATAGCTAGTGTACCCCACCAGGTCAATGCGCTCAGTCTCAAAAAGGCCAGGCTCCAAGCTCCAGGGCCACGGCCCCCGGCGACTTCCCATCCATGCACACGTCGTTGCCGCCCTGCGGTTCAGTTTAAGACGTCCAGCTCTCGCCGCCCCGACACGCCCCGACACGCCCCGGCCGCTCGATAGTACGTCTACCTCTCTTCTACCTTTCGCAAATACAAAACCTCGCGCAGCGCAGCGCATCCAGCATTATTGCTTTTGTCGCCCACTGTCTCGACTGGTCCGTCCCACAAGCCTCTTCACCGATCATACTCTACCATTGCGCGCGGCCTTAAAATCATACCACTTCGTCGGTCCTCCTACGGCGTCGCCGGTTTTCTCTTCTTTTGCCTTGCCCGCCGATTTCATATTGGCCGCTACTGCCACTACTGCTTGATGTTCTTGGAGGCCATGACCTCAGCCCCCGTCCGCCGCGTTCTGCCACAGAACTCCCAGATGAATTCCTTTTCGTTTGCGCCTCAGCAGCATACGCTGAGTCAGACCCAAAAGAGTGCGTTATGATCCCCGGCCTTTGACAGATACCGCCGCATGGAATATCCTAATATTTGCGTATAGACTATGCCTTCATAGACGAGTACGACCCTCGCAAGCGGCCGAAAGGTAAACCATACCTTATATCCCCCAAGATTCTCTCTGGCCTTTTTCAGTATGCTAAAACAACTAGACTGTAGCGACCATAGCTTGCGAGGGTTGCCGGAGACGAAAAGTCAAATGCAGTGCCGCGAAAACAAATAGGTGGCCATGCTCCGCCTGCACTAAGCGAGGGATTGATTGTGTGCGGCCGAACAGTTTCGATGGTGCTAACGACACGACGACTTACGACACAGCGCCTATGTACCCCTCCGATCAATATCAACGATTGCCAATGCAGCAGCAACAGATATCAAACCTCGGCCCTGGGACCGGGTACGCCGCTCGGCTGGCATACCCCGATGCGGGCGCCGCTCCCTGCCGGGCCGTTCCATATGATACCTCGGAGCAACCGGGAAGCATATCCTACGGAGCCGTTCCGCCCCCTGCTCCCATGATGAAACAGCCATTTGCAAGTCAGGACGTGTTTCCCACGCCAACGATGCAGCCGCAGCCGGCTCAGCAACAAGCCTCGCCGGAAGCATACTCCCCGGGGGAGTATCAGCATCGTGATCTTGCAGATTTGCTGGGTGCACTAAAGATCAGTGAGACTGGTACAGGTGAGGATTGCTTGTCATGAGCCGTATGTCAGAATGGGGTATTTCTAACAGCATCATGTAGCACCATATCTCAGAACCAAGGCATCATTCCAACAAGAAGAGCAACCGGCCATTGAGGACTCGGAGGATTATACCAGTGCTCTCCCACCCCTGATGTTCGCGCCAGGCCGTAAGATTCGCATACCGCCTGAATTTATGCCGGATGATGAGACAGCACTGCATTACTTCGATCTCTACTTCGGCAATGTACATCCATACGTCCCCGTTTTATGCAAAACCACATTTTATCAGCAGTGGAACACGGATCGAGAATCGATATCACCGTTGATACTCGAAGCTATCTTTGCGATTGGTAGCCGATTGGCGAAGGAGCCGACTAATAAAAGCCAACAATGGCTCGCGCTCGCCTCTAGTAAGAAATTCCGTTCTCTGCTTATTATGGGTTACTGATACGAGCTTACACATCTCAGGGCATGCAGACTCCTCTATGGATGCGCCCCGATTGAGCACACTCTAAGCTCTGCTGATGATCCTCAAAGCTCGCGAAGCAGCGCCCAAATGTGGATATTACTATCGCTCTTGGATGACGGTTGCGCAGTGTGTGCAGATGGGCAAGGATTTGGGCCTGGACGAACACTATAAAGAGCACCGGGCGGACCACTCTTGCGCTTGCGGCCCGGCACAGTGCCGGCTTCTAACTCGCATTTGGCAGGCTGTCTTTGTTTGTGAGGTGATGGTGGGAGCTCCTCAAGGTTAGTATCTATGGACTTGGAGTGCTCAGAACGACGGCTAACAGGCACTCAAGGCCGGCACGATTACGCTATCGGCCACGACTCGGTGGATTTGTCTCTTCCTGGACCAATCCCCGACTGTGAGGACTCGGAGTACCATGTGTCGCACAATTTCACATATTTTGTCCAAGTGGTATGGACCATAGCCGTCATGAGCAAGGTCTACCAGAAGCTCAGGAGTTGCAAAAGATGGGGCATTCATCCCGTGTTTCAGAAGCTGGGCCAAAGCTTCAATACATGGCTGACCAAATTGCCTGCGGAGCTGGCCGTGTCGATTCCTCAAGGAGGATCACTGCCTTGCATCCCATCACACTTCCTCGGAAACGTGCACGCCCACTATTACCTCGCGCTGATTCTTTTCCACCGGCCAATTCTATCGTTTCTTTACCCTAACGCGGCAGATGGGCAATGGAAGCGTCACATGATGACTTGCTTCAGCTCAGCAAAGACTCTCTGTCTGCTGCAAGAGGCTACCCTGGACTCCTTTGGGCTTACTGGCCTGCAGTGTATGCAGAGAGGCTTTAGCTTTTCCCTCTATAGCGGCTTATCATGCATCGTCGTTTATCTGGTATGGAAGCTCAAGACTGGCACAAGGCCATATACTAATATATTCTGACAGGTTGCGATTATGTCACCCGATCCCGATTTCAACACAGATGCGCGAGAATTCTTCACGAGACATATAAGAGTCTTGGAGAAGGTAATAGAGGCATGGTCTATACCGGAGCTGGAGGAACAGTTCAATGCCCTGCGAGAGGCGTTTTCTGCAGACGTGCGGAAGCCGTTTGTGCTGAAGCCAACGTTTCCATACGGGAACCCTCACCCGTCCAGCCACTCTAGTCCACCACGAGCCGGGGAACCCCTCCGGCCAGTCATCCATAGATCGGGACCCGTGGATCAGCACCTAGATACGCACGGTGCCCAACAAGTCAGTTATACCAGCCATCTCGTCACACCTCCCATTTCCGCGGGCCCTATGGACAGCAAAAGTGACCTTGCAGCTATACAGTCGCTCGTCATGATGTCGCAAGGAACCCAGGTTCCTGGCATGATCCAAAGCATGCCATTTACGGATCAGCCCGGATGGAATCCGCCAAGAATTTTTGAGTACGTTATCGACGCCCTGGCAGAAGGTCCGCCAATGTCTAGATTGTGTGTGCTAACAGACTCGAGACAATGGAACACGACTTTTAGTACGCCCACTTATTCACACACCACTACTACCCCACCTCAGACCAGCCCTCTTAACGCTTCGTCCTCAGATGCTAAGGAGGCCCCTCCCATTCAGGATATCCATGCGGTCCAGGCCTCTCTACCAACTAGATCGCAGCAATTGTTACCGTCGCAATGTTCGACTGCTCCTGTGCCCAATTTCGTCACGCCGGCCATATGGCAGGAGTCTGTTGCTTCGGTTTACGAGGGAGGGATGAACAAGCGTCCTTGGGACTACGGCGGTCCGGTATTGAAGCTACTTTGAAGAAAGATTAGGGGTACTAATCAGGCCACAAACCTCCGAGGCGATCGCCAGCTTTCTTTTGTCGTTGGCGTGGGCGAGGGTGAGGGCTTAAAACCTGCCAGGCACATTTATTTTGGGACGTTCCCTGAATACGTGTCTTTTGTAGCTTGATGAATGGTCAGAATTCGCACCCTAGATATGAATCTCGAAGGCTTATGCTCCGTCCTGCAACGGAAGTACTCGAATGGAGTTTGGAAGAGGCTGTTATTTTCGCATCTGGACTTCGGGAAGAGCTGCGATCGAGGAAACCTTACGCATACCTTCTCCTTACGGTGGTTTTCGACCGAAAGCCGGAGTAACACGTGGTTCTGCCGCCACCGACATTGGGAGTTGATTAATTAGATCTCTTGGAAGAGGCAACTCAGAATTTCTCAGACAGGTAGTCACTATCACTTAATAATTGGGATTGATTCTAGATTGTTAACTGCAAATGCCCAGGATGAACCGTCTGGGCTGCCTTTCCCCCGTCTCACTGGCACATCACCTGTGAGAAAAGAGCCTGGCCTTGGGATGTCATTCAGACCTCGATCCCGGCTTTGATTGCTTCTTTAACTGTACGATGCTTTCATTCTCAAGTCTCAGATGGGTCACTCTGGCAGCAAGGTTTTGTCTGACTCTGACTGGGATGGCCCTACGGAAATGAAGGGACTTGGGGCCTCGAAATCAACCACCCGATTCTTATTCATAACTAGAACGATGCATCTCCGTGGTTGGATGGGTGATATGGAATGGGCACGGCGTTAGATCAAGTAGAGACTTAAGTTGACGCAAGATTAATAAATAAGGTAGAATAAGAATGCAGTGACCAAAGACCCCCTAAAGAAAACCCGAATCAAAATCGGCGGCTTTTGTCCCGATGCCTTCACAGAGGAACGAAAAGCCCGAGCATCTCAAGGGTTACCAACCCCACGCGACAACGGCTACATCGTTATATCCTCTTCATGCCTAAGAGGCATACAAACTGCGGATCATATAAGCGAAAGCTTCAGGTTAGTGGGCTCACGATCCACAAAGGATGGGAACCTGCTTCTCCACTGCGACAGCCGGATTCGAGAAGCGACCAACTGGCCTCAGGACCATGCTCCTATAACTTAGACGGAGAATGGGCGCACCTATGCGTCATACATCCGAGTTCGAGGTGGTGAGGGCGCCAATGCTGGCGAGGTCCTGGGCTTGGGCAAGTTCGATTTAACCAACACCACCTGGTTTGGGAACAGCCCTTCCGGCTTTAGTTCTCTAGATAGTCTTATAAACGCACTCAAGAACCCTCGGTCCTTGGAGGAGGTTGCAAAGGGCGTCGACAGATTCCTAGAAGATCTGCACAATACCGCACAAGACATCGCCAAGGAACACCACAGATCAAAGAGAGGCGGTATTCCAAAAAATTGTCATTGTTATGCATAGAGGCATCTTTTCGCTGATAAGGAGAAAGTAGACTTACAATTATCAGTGGGACAGCGCCGATTCGGCATAGAAGTGGGCAGGTTCATCAGTACTTAAGAACGGAGACATATCTGTCTACAAGTTTCACTCAAGCGGGCCCGACCATCCTCTCGTCGAGGTTGCTTAGGACGAATCTTACAAGGAGGCCTTTGGATATAGTTACAGGAACTTGACGAGAGAGTCCAAAGACGGAACTTTAAGTATCCCAGACGACTCGGAAGTTGACCAGAGACGCGGGCATGCTGACTTCATCGAACGGATGGGGGTTGACGTTGTAAGAGTAATTAGACGTCAGGAAAAGCCTCTTCGCACCATGTTTGAACCTCAGCGACTGACATAGAGGACTGGAAACGGGGCAGGCAGCCTTGGACTCCTTGGGCATTGTTTTTGTTGCTGTTTTCCTTAAAACTACATAGGTCTCTAGATACGCCGCTGTTTCAGCATGAAGTCGATCGCACCGTAGCTCGTGCTGCCTGCTGATCCTACTGCTTGGAGCTGCACAAGAGGGGCAAGACGAAACAGTTGGTCCGCTAAATCACGATAAATTGATTCCGAACCTGGTGTGTTCCCTCCCGTAGTCTGCATGTGAACAGCAGAAGCAATACACCCTGTCGTATTCGCCCCTCTTTCCCCTTCCAAGACCATCATTGATAATTCAGGGCACCTGCTGGCCAACTACAAATTTGTCACGTACAACGTCAGCCCATTGCAAACAGCTTTTTCCCACTGTCACTTACTCTCAGTATCCCTCATTCTTCGAGCCCGACCATCACCCCCCTTTACTCTTTGGGTAAGCCCCATTGCCAACTGACGTCCCTACTGGGGAAAATGTCAGTGTTGACCAACTTGTTGCTGTAGGTCACTATTGAGGCCAATGAAGTCAGATGCACTTGACCCCTTACCCAACATCGCAATCATAGCGACTAGAGGTACGATAGCCGGTGCAACAAATTCCCCAGCAAGGACAACAGACTACGAGGCTGGCGCCTTGCATATTGATGCCATCACCCGGAAAATTCATAACGCATGGCGCAACGATGCGATTGTTCACTACGACCAGTTCATGAATGTCGATAGTCTTAAGATTGACTCATCGCGTGCAATCAGCATCAGCCAGCGCGTCACAGAAGTGGCAAACAATCCACACATACAGGGAATCGTTCTTCTGCTCGGCACGGATCTCTTGTCCGAGGTAGCTGTTCTTTTAGCCCTGATGGTGACAAGCCATAAGCCTATCGTCATGACAGGTGCCATATCGCCGCACACAGCCTTCAGCGCAGCTGGACCTGGCAATATCCTCGCCGCTGTGAGAACAGCTGCAACGAAAGGTTGGAGCTCAGAAGGACACGAGGTCGTGATTGTCATTCAGAATAAGATTATGCAAAAAAGGAGAACAATGAGTTCTTGCCCGGACCAAGGTCGTTTCTGGGAGGTATCAAGGATTTTAAGCCATTTTTTCGATGGCTCCCCGGCCCCTGTGCTCCTATAAAGTTCGACCTTAGTGGGCTCTCGCCGGGAACCCCATTGCTAGAGGTGGTCCTCTTTGAAGCCCACCAAGACTTTCGCGCATATCTTGTTGAGGCAGCTATCGCCAATGGAGCCAAGGGGATAGTCCTAGTGGGCTATAGAGATGGGTATTGGCCAGTAGCTTCAGCGCAACAGATCAAGAAGCTGGCGGATGAGACCGACGTTGTTATGGTGTTTGCCGCTGAGGGTAAGTTAGAGTATGTGGCAAATGCGCGCATTGGAGCTGGAATACCGGGAGGCGACTGGAACCGGCGTCAACTCAGGATCTTCTTGCAGCTTCTGCTTTGGGAGGGGGCTGATAAAGAAACAATACGAAGGGCTGTCTTGAACTCTCCGGAACCGTGTCTCTCACGCGGTATTCAGGGGAACTAACACGGGCAAGGGCCACGAGGCGTGATCGCAGCAGACATCGGCCGGCGTCGCGCCATCGACCACCGGCAGCGTCTAATTTCGTGACACATGGTCACAAATGCAGGCGAGCCTACGCTTGGTTCACCAGATTTGTCTAGAGATTAGAATATTCAGGGCAACATCATCTCACTCTAAATGCGAACCACTCCACCGCAAGATGGCTCCAATCGAGATCATCTGGCCGAAGCTCCAGGCATAGTAGAAACCACGAAGCAATTCTCTCATTGCAAGCAACCGAAGCCTTCCATTGACTTCGACAGTCTGCTACCCGGACGACGAAACCCGCCACCGGGTGTCTAACTGTAGACAAGGTCGGCCGTAAGACAAGTAGTCGATTGTAAACATCAATATCATTAACATAAGAGGCAAAAATCTGCATGGCCGACAACCAAGCAAGCCTCCTTTCATAAATTGCACAAAAAACACAAAAATTCTATCTAGTTATGACAGATTACATCTTGTGTAACAGTCAATCATGAATGGAGGGCGGTCAATAGGGGGACGGGTACCCGTCTGTCGCAGGGTAGGCATGATCTTCACGGCCTCATGAAACAACTGCGTTAGTAATCTAGCCGTATGCTTTAAGTAACTCTGTGGGATGGAATACCCCGCACAAGAGACAACTTCAGATAACAATCAATCAACACACTGCTGCTGCTCATTATCGTTTACCGGGCCCTTGATCCTTTTAGCACGCTCAGTGCGACACCGTCCTTCTAAAATCGGACGGGGCCCGTCCCAATAACTACTTTGGGTATAGCGTCTCCGCTATCGGACTCCCTCTGCGCTGCAACAGCTTGGTGAAGCCTCAGTCCTGCAGCCTCTGCTGTTGTTGAATTGCGCAGTGACGCTGGGTGTGATTGATAAAATCAAGGTTGTTATTATTATTGTCATAGTGAGAGCTCCCTAGGGGTTTATATTGTTGAAATGAGCATATTGTGTTGATTGAAGAAGAAGAAAGATTGGTGTTAACCAGCGGAAACTATTGACAAGAAGACATCCACATCCTCGCCACCAATGGATCGGAATAGCCATTGATCCGTTAAACAATGGATCTCAACATATATCCCATGCGATTCCATCTAGGACTTTCAACCTTCAATCTAGGACTTTGGTGATGTGACCCTGAAGTGAGGGGGAAGCTCCCAATTATTCCAACATTTTCTCGTGCTTTGTATAATTCCCATAAATCCACCAGGTCTTCCTCTTCATCACCGTGGTTTGCTTCGTCCACTCCTTCGATCAAGGCGAACGGTCCATTGTCGTTCCTCAAACCTGAGATTCATCTCTCCTGTTCATCCTTGGAGATATCCTTCGAAAACAGATAATCAAGATCTAAGTCGTCAAGGCCGTTACTGTCCGAAGGACCAATGATAGACTCATACCCCGAGTCTACAGACTGTATAGGTGTTACCTCTGCAAAGCCCCAGGGTTCAAGCGAATGGTTTTCCAGTGGTGTCTCTAGCACAGGGAAGACCCCTTGATGTTGGGCACTTGCTGGCCCAGAAACTTTAAGGTTTAGCTCTGGGCCGGTAGAAGCGTACATGCCATCCGGAAAGACAGTGACACTGTTGTCCAATTTGTCCCAAGTGTTGGTGAGGCCGCCAAGTTCTGGAAATGAGCTTCCTCCAGTTGCATGCAGAAGCACATTATCAGAGGGACCCTCGCCAGACATAGTGGCCCAGTCAACCTCCAGAGGAGACGATTGCCCCAGGATCGGTTCAGCCATTTGAGTCTGCTCCATACTTCCGAATTGCACTTCTGGCGAACGACTAAAAGCCGAGCTTGTAGAGGTCGGGTATTGAGCTCGTGTCTCAAGCTTCCGCCCGGTTCCGGCAACGCTCGGAACCCGCAGCAGACCATCTTGCCTCGGAGCCGGTCTTACAAGCCTTGCTCGTTTCTCCTTTTCCACCACCAATTGTGCTTCTTGCGAGCGCTTGAAAGCAGAGCCTTTGGGAGACAATGCCGGAATTGGCGTCTCAGGCTCCTGATCGGCTCCAATAGTGCCCGGGGGCCGTCGGATATCCTCTTGCGGGAGAGCCAGCCCAATAGGCTGTGCTTGTTTCTCTTTCTCCATCGAGCCCTTTGATTCCTCCTTGGGGCTTTCAATATTCAGATGTGGGATCTTAAGCTGCGAAAGAGTCTTTCTCACGGCTGCCTCTACTGCGCTCTGGATCTGCTCCACCAGCTGTTGATTTGCTGATACCTGGATGGGACCCGTCAAGCTGTGTCCCCCGTTCAGTTTCCTACCAACTTCCCTTGTCGAGATTGGTTGGTTTGCTATCACATCGGTCGCGATATATTTCATCAACTCTGATCCCGGCGCTGTCAACTCATCTGCAACATTTCCAGGCAGCTTTCGTAAAAGCATCTGTCGATAATAGTCCGGAAACTCAGGAACCTCTAGTTCATAGTCTAGAGCAGCATTAGTCTTAGTTTAACAGCGATAAATGCGGGCATCTTACAAGGACTAGGAATGTCCTGCGCCTCTGGGAAAATGATCTTGTATATGGCACGCCACTTTTCTTCCTCATCCAGAGATTTCTGGTACATCTTTCTACTTCTTAACTGCTTCTCTTGCTTTGTGTTGATACCGTGCGATTTTAGCGGCGGCTTTTCTCGACATGGAGCCTCGTCGTGTTCCTCACGTGCAGCCTTTGTTTCAAAGTGTTCGAGGCAGTTGTGGCACTGAGTGTCTGATAGAATGTGTCGACGAAAGATGTGTTCCCTGTGAATAAATCGTTAGTGTTGGAAGATCTATAGCACTTAGCTGGTAACTGACTTGACTCTGTGGATGCTGGACCAGCCGGGTCCTACACACGTCCGTGAAGCCCTGAATGCTTGCGGATCATTCTTATAGAATGGGCAGGCGAATTTGTTCTTTTCTGATTCCTCTTCTTCGTCCTTTCTTCTTTTTCCGGTATTGGGTCTGCCGCCTCCTCGGCCAGACTCGTCAAAATCGTCGTCGTCTCTTTCGACCGAGTCTTGTTTTCTTTTTTTGCTGGCTTTTGTTGTCCCATTCGTGCCTTCATCGTAGTGGGAGTTTTGTCTCTGCCTTCTTGGTGGCTTTTTCGAGGTCTCGCCGTCCGCTGGTGCCCTTGAGCTGCCGTCCTCTACTCTTTGAATAGAGCCTGCATTGTCTTCCGGCTCGCCGTAGCTGCCACCAAGTTGTCTGTTAGTAGGGGCGAAGCGCCTCTCTTTCATCATCGAAAAAGCCCGTGGCTTATCTTCCAAACACACATACCGGCCAGGCTTGAATAAACAGTGTCTTGTCGGCTGGTTGCATCCTTTACCAGTATTCCACAGCAAAATATCATGCGCAACTTCAGAGCTTGTACATGGTCCATGAAGAAGCGGACGGGCTCTGTTCGCTCCAACAAAGGAAACACATCGCGAGCTGCTAGGGTCTGGTTGACAAGAAGAATTCAATCCTTGAAATGGATAGTTAAGGTTTAAGGCCGACTTGTCCGCCTTCTTGAGTCGCCAATACGAAGCAGACGTCTCGACGCGTGAAGCGTCGTTAGAGGGATTCCTCCTTTCACTGCTTGTTTCTAGGTATTTATCCGATCGAACATAGACCAAAGCATCTGGCGTGCAGCTGTTTTCTGTCCCTAAAAGTCCATAAACCCGGTGAAGAGCGCGCAGAGAGCCAGTAGAGAACAAAGAAAAGCGCGGCAAAGGCTTGAGGAAGCTGTGTAAGGTTCGTAGAAGACCGGTCGCGTAGGCATGCTGGCATGTCTTCTGTATCCGCTTGATGCAGTATAGAAGCTGGTGGAGGCTTTCCGGCGGAAGCGGGGAGCCTTGAATAGGCTGCTGCCGACCGAGAGAAGAGCATGAAGTCATGGATAGCGGAGCTGCGCGGCTGGTCGCACACGAAGTGACGATGAGATAGTCTGGAGTAGTTCTCAAGCGATCGATCGATTGACATGGAAGAAGGCTCTGCAGGCCGTTTTCGTGAGGACCTAAGCGCCGGTGTGATGATGAGAGGTCCAAGTTGTGTGGCCGGGTGCGTCCACACACCTGTGGCAGTCGTAGCACAAGGAGGCTGTGAGGCAACCACGCCCAACGAAGTTGCGCAGCCTGATTCAGCCTAAAAGTGGCGGGCGCCGATCAGGCGCGACGTGCAGGTAACCCTCATGTGATCGCAGACTGGAGCACTCGGGACTGATGAATCAATCCATCTAGAAAGTCCTCGGTATCGGGACCGAAACAAGTGAGTCAAGTGCAGGCTTATTCGTGTCGGAATCTTGGGCTAATGAGTGAATGACTGACCCTAGGGATCTGGGCCATTTATGATTCTCAAACCATTGCGAGGGTTAGGAGCCCAAAGATAATCATCAAACAGAGACTTTGCGGGCAGGTATCCCAATGCGAATGTTATTGGCACCGACATCTCCCCCATCCAACCATCATTCGTCTCACCCAGCGTTCAGTTGTACATTGCAACACGTTCCACCCAGAAGCGAATGCTGATGCAGACACAGCCAGATGGATGATGCCAACCTAGAATGGACTTTCAAAGAACGCTTCAAACTCATACACTCTCGGAAAATGACTGGGAGCACCAAAGACTGGGGCCAGTTCGCGAAAGGAGCGTTTGACGCTTTACAAGGCGGCGGATATTTCGAGTCCCACGAGGTATCGATGTCTTTTAGAAGCGACGACAAAACTCTCGAGGACTGCGAATCGATTAGACGGTGGGAAGGCTTCTGGAAAGACGTGGGAGCCAAGTCGGACCGGTCATTTATGGTGGCGGAAGACGGCACGTTAGAGAAGTCAATGGAGTCGGCGGGGTTCACGGATATCAAGACACGGGTTTACAAGGTGAGTTTGTGACCCCAGGACGATTAGACCTGTGTTGACGAGGAATGCAACAACTTCAGATGCCTGTCGGTGGCTGGCCAAAAGATTCACGGCTGAAAGAGGTTGGCCTGTATACCCATGCCGCCCTGGATGTGGATCTTGAAGGGCTTGTGCTCCGTCCTGCGGTGGAAGTACTCGGATGGAGTTTGGAAGAGGCTATTATTTTTGCAGCTCGACTTCGGAAAGAGCTGCGATCGGCAAAAGTTCACGCATACATTCCCCTTAAGGTGGTTTTCGGCCGAAAGCCGTAGTGGCATGTGGTTCGGCCGCTGTTGACATTGGGAGTTTATTAATTAGATCTCGTGGGGAACGCAAGCCAGAATTTCAGACAGGTAGTTACTATCGCTTAATAATTGGTATTGATTCTATATTGTTGACTGCAGGAACCCCGAAAGATCCGTCTGGGCTGCCTGGCCCCGGTCTCACTGGCATATCACAGGGGAGAAGAGCGTAGGCTTGGGATGTCATTCAGGCTTCAGGCTTGGGGGGTTCCGAATCCCAATAGGCCACCATACTAAGCAGTCCGTTATCAGCGATCAGCCCCTTGGCTTAGATGGTGTCGATTGCTTCACTACCTGTACGATGGTCTCATTCCCAAGTCTCAGATGGATCACTCTATTATTCCTATTCAGATATGAGCCCGTTTCCCTTTGTTGAGATGCGTTTGATCGATAGGATAATCTCCTTGACATGCGTTCTCTGCAAGCTAGACGCCATTTCCCGCGGTGAATGCTGGAGACTCGCGTGAGACAACCTAGCGACCACGCCCATTCTCGAGGACCGACTGATGCTTTCCCTCAATGGCATTGGGATCGCCTGACACGCTATGGATCGATGCCAAGATACTCGGAGACGAAACTCAAGCACACTAAAATCCATTTCCGTTTCTAAGCTGAGTTGCTGCTGAGCTTGGGCTGAGGAGGCCTGAGTTGAGGCCGGGGTGGGCTGAGCTTGAGCTGAGTTTAGGCTGAGGTATCTGCACGAGCCCACTTTTGGGATCGCATGCCCCTGCAAAGCCCCAGATCTGGGACAGCGCCCTGTTTTTGGCCCCGGTTCGATTTGCCCGCATCAAGAATCCGACCTCCTTGAACCCAAATTTGCGAGACTCGATAAACCTGACTCTAGTTCCTGTTGGATTTAGTCTCAGCCTCTAAGGCCTCGAATGACTTCTCCCCCAACGTGGTCAGCCAGTCAGGGCCAGATCGCATGAACGGGGCCGTAGGTTTCGGCCAGCCTCTAAGCGTCCCATTCGATACTTGTTGCCATGCGGCAAACACTCCTCACGTACCCTAAGATACTACTATCGAGGCGGTTGCACTCCCTCCAGTGCCGAGCCGTGGGGTTATGGCGGACATGATACGAGAAAAATCCCACGATCCATGGCTCATCCCGTCCTCTAATATGATGACTAGCAATACCTTGTGTTTCATGTGCCTTCTCTTCCTGACTTCTTCTTGCCTGGCTCCCAAATAGCAACAAGAGGAGATCCTAGGGCTTGTGACAGGGCCTGGGAATATGAACGAGAGTGACCTCAGATTTCAGGGCCGACTTGGTAAGTTGAGGAGAAGAGATCGCCATTAAACTGCCCGTCAGTGGCTTAGTCTCAGAGACAGTCACAGCAATGGCGGAATCGTATGGTATTATTCGCAGCCGCATCACGGCCATTCTAGGCTGCCGAGATCAACCGGAAGGAAGGATATCGACTCGACTATTCCTTAAGGAGCAAGCTTAATGTCAAGGGTTTTGAGACAATCACGGAGAGAAGGTATTAGATAGAAGCATTAGCGGCCAGTTAGATAGTAGAGTTTGTATCCCTGCGGGTGAGGTTATAATAGGATCCTAGCATCTGAGGAGAAAGACGAGAATGTTCTAAGTAAAGGATCTTTTTTGCCGTATACTGATACTGCTTGGCGTATATGGATGCCCTGCTATATTACATGGATATAAGGTGCCTAGCTTTATCCTCGGCTTGACCGAGCAAGTTCCACGCAGTTGGCAAAAGGACTATGGTGCTTCGGGCTTTCCGGTTGGCTGTATTTAAAGCTCTCCGGATAGTATGTAACATTGCTCTTGACTACGAGGAGTATTCCTTCTAGGTCCTAAGGCCTGCATAGTTGAGGGATTTCTGTTGGTAACCTCTTATTGCCAATTTTATGCAAGTATTCCCCTGACTAGCCGAATAACTAAGATCTATTAAAAGCATCGCTAGTCTTGGCTCTATTGCCACGCGTCTCTGTCAATGCTTATTCCCTTTCTACCTGCCTTGACAGGCCCCCTTCCGGGCCGATGCCGCTAGCCCCTCGGGGCGAGGGCGAACATGCTTGATTAGCCCAACGTCCCATACCTTTCCGGCGGGCTGCGCCACGGGCGCCGTAAAATTAGCTGGGACCGACATCTTCCTTAACGGCTCCAGCTCTTGAGGCGCAACAACAGTGTTACCATGATTTGGCAGGCATCCACCTGCATTGTCTGTCAGCGGCGGACGCTCAGCCTCAGCAAGGTTTGTTTGAACATCTCTCGCGACAAGGGGAGAACACGAGGATGGCGGTGGGTTTGGAAGGACTCGTCCCGCAGGGCTATGATGTTGGGTGGCGTGAGACCGCTCTTGCTCGTTCCTGGAATGACTGTCATCCTTGCTTGGAAGTAATCTTACGGGCACTCCCCATCCATATTCTGTCAGCTCGGAATCCGACATTGATAGCCCCGCTAGATTAGGAAGCTCAAGGGATGTACAGATGTTTGAGAACCTGATCAACCGTCAGCCCACCAAGGTAAGATTTTTGAGAAAAACAATGTCGACCCACTCAAGGCTTCTCTTATGGTGTTTGAGGCAGTCGGATGGAAGACCCTTGACTCTGATGAGATGGCAATGAGTGTATCACGAAGTGTTAGGATAACCAGTTCAGCTATGCGTCTTCGCTGGTGGATACCAAGTCTCGCGGCCTCATCGAGCCAATAACGCATTTCTAGGACGGTCAACAACACGAACAGATGGATGTGCCACTAAGACTCACTGCAAACCGCCGCATACAGCATCAGAGCCAGGGAGCTGTTATGCTCGTATAGATCGTTGACAATCCAGGAAAGCAAGATAACTGAGTCGTCATGCCTCTTTTGTGTTTGTTGCTTGCTCGGGTCAGGATCGAAGTCGTACGGCTCTTTATTCTTTTTAAGATAGACACGACAATATGAGGACAAAAGACGGTCATGATGCATGATATCTGCTGCCGACTCCTCTATCTTGTCGGAATGCTTCCATAAATCCCTCCCGAGTTGCCTTATATCGCCCTTTGTCGCTATCGGCTCGGTCTGGATGGTGCATGAGTTGGATGGCCGCCGCCAAAGGTGAGGCAATCCAGCGTCTCTCTGTCGTGTTGTGATGCCGCGAGTGAGTTTCTTTACAATCTTGTCCGCAATCATTTTGTTTTTCTCGTCGTCCTCGACGCAGCTAGCATTGTTTGGATCCTGGTCTCTACCATCTTGGCGCGAAACCTCTCGTTCTATTCGTGCTCGCTTGCTGGGCCTTTGTCTGGCTTGGGGCGGTTGGATCTGAGATTCGAGGGAGCGTAGTAAGTGCTGGGCGCCATACTCAGTGCGCTGGCAAGGGATCTTTCCAAGCGGGTTGAAGAGGCTTGTTTCCTTAGTTTTCGGCCCCAAGAAGTTTGCTGCACTTACAATCGCCCCCTCAGCCATGTCCCAGGCTCAAGCTTTGAAGAGATCGCCTTCCACACCCGAATCCGGGCTGCTTCTTCTTGCAGTCCGTGGCAACATGACGTAGCAATAGAATCACACACCTGGAAACCGTGAGGAATGTCTGAGATCGATCGAAGGGTAATGGTTATTTGCGCCACGATCTGGTATTCGTTGTTGATAGTGATGAAAAATTGTGCCTTATTCTCTGGTGCTATCTGCGCTTTGCTTGCGACTGCAGTCCCGCGGTTGTAGTCTTTGACGATGGAGGGGTTGCATGGACAGCAGGCCGGTCAAACGCACCGCAGCCAAGTAATCATTTGCCGGAGAGCGGAGAAATACCCCTGTTGTGCGATTTTGAAAATCGCACGACAGGGGCTGAGTAGTGACGCTAGGCTGGGGCTGACCTAGCCCCAGCCTAGAGTGGACTATACCACCCGCAACCTCCGCGAGAGGCTAACATTTACGGAAAACCGCTCAGACGTTGAGTGTTTGACATCCCCTTGCTTCCGCCTAATGATGCCAAGTTCCCATGTCCACGGCTCGGAAATGAACCCCCATGCTTAACCGGGAGAAGAATAACGAATCACTCTGGGAGGAAGTAGAGGGCCTCAAGATACAAATATCCACCCACTCTCGGAATAGAATTACACTTCTGCACCAGCATCTGGCTGCCTCGTTTGCCTTCTTTCCATGCATGAAATCACACCCCTTGGCTCTTGCTTCTTACCCCCACCACTCTCCAACTGCGAGTTCGCTTATAAGGAAACCCTATGGCCATGATGCGCGCGGTAGGGGCGTTCTGGCCCAAACACTACTAGTGTTGTCGCTCAACGCCCATCGCCGGCCTGTCCATTCAAGGCCCAGATTCAGGTTACTACAACAGTACGTCAAGCCTCTATTGCCTTGTGTAGAATGCTGACCGCGGAAAATAGTTCAGTCAGTTCAGTCGAGTGATAGAGAGCGAACCAAGTAGGGCGGCCGAAGGGTGCGGGCCTTGCCCGAATCTCCGTTCAACGAAGGAAGGGTCATGGCTTGCCCGCGTGCTTTTTGCCCTATCTTGTTCTCGTACGATAGATGCGGAGTGCATTGACGAGAAAGTGTCCCCTTCACCCTGGTGGAAGTCATGGTTCACCCGCATCCTTTCCGTTTTGCCTCGTTTCGGCAATGCAGATGCAGACTACCAAGCCTTAAAAGTACCGCTGCTCCCTGGTTAGGAGGCCTCAAAACCAAGACGACTAGGTCTAAATGTCGGTGTGGGCCAGAGCTTCTTTTCGGCGTATATAGTTGGGGACGGAAGGACTCTTAACCTCAATTGAATGTTTTCATCAAGCAACTCGCCTTCATGTACAGCCAACTTCCGTCGACAGCCTGTGATATTTTACTCGTGGGAATGTCTACGCCACCTCGGACGCCAGCGGTCGACCGATCATTGACCTGTAAACGATAACCCAGCGCCCTTGCCTGCGACGGAAAGCTGACCAAAGGCCCGAGACGTGGCCACCAGCACAGCCAAACACCTTGGGACGCCCTCTCTGATCCAGTGTCATATGGCTGAATACTTTTTCCACAACCGTGCTGGAAGATATCGTCGCAAATCTCGGAGAACCTTGCGGCATAGGGAAGGTGTCAGCTTCGATGCCGAGCCTTGATCGGTTAGCCATGACCCGGCTCACGTCCGAGATTCCTTGCCTCCCCTCCGTCCCTCTCCCAAGCTCGCCACCAGAATGGTGACCTCGTCTAACTCGGTAATTTCAGCCAACACCATGATCACGCGCCCTGTCGAACTCCGTCCCGTGATTGTCGCCACGCGTCCCCGAACCTTGACGCTATCGACTACCGCCGGCCTTCCATCCCTTTCGTTTTCAGCTCTTCCCCGTAACCGATGATCGGCAGAACCGGTGACGCCTTGCCGCGTCTCTCTTCTCAAACTTTCTTTTCTCCTCTGACAAATTCCGTCACTTGGCTGACTCTGGTAAGACAGCGCCTCATGACTTCCCGGTCGCCTCTTCTTCCGTCACCATGACCACAAACGACGAGCCGATACAGACGAACGAGGATACATCGGAAGGCTGGGTTCTCATCGAAACCTCAACAACTTCCCCGGGGCCACTGGGGCAGCTGGCTATCGAGGTTCCGGAGCATCAAGTACGATAGGATACCTGGGACGATTCGCCGTGGCTAATTGGACTAGGAGGAGGAAAGCGACGACGACTCTGCCTTTGGGTCCTGTCCCAGCTCTACCGCATCGCTAACGTCCTCTATTTGTGCTTGCAGCACGATTCATGGCAGGCAGTATCATAGCGATAGGTGGAATAGCCAGTATTGGTGGGCAAAAGAAAACTCCGGCTTATATTATACTAATCGATACTCCAGCTTCCCTATCGACCAGCGTCAAATAGAGGCACAGAAGACTAAGTATGAGGTTTGTGCTCACTATAAGAGTCGTTTGATTGACAAGTTTGGGTAGCCATTTTGCGAACCGCGAACTGCTGGAGGGAAAACTTCATGTCGCAGACTTGGAGGGTGTCAAAAAGGTAATTTGAGCTCAACACCTTAGCATGTTTTGGTGATTTACATTCTCGTCTAGCCCATTCAAAAAGTTCTTGACGTTGGAAGTGGCAAGGGTAAGGAAGCCCCAATAATCAGCAACTTTTATCATAGACTAATGAGGGCTCTTTGATAGGATACTGGGCAATGTAGGTTGCCGCTTATACCGTACGAAGATTTCCGATGTTGATATGATTGCAGCAACTTTGCCGATGAGCACCCTGACATTGAGGTTACTGGTACTGATCTGTCTCCTATTGGGGAAGAATGGGTGCCTCCCAACCTTCAGTTGTAAGAACATTTGCCTAGTTTGCATAGAACCTGGAGCTGATTTGACTTAGCGAGATCGACGACTGCAGTCAGCATTGGAGCTTTGACAATTCATGTTTCGGCTTTATTCATATGCGCAACTTGACTGGCGGCATCAAGGACTGGCCTCAGGTCTTTGATGAGGCCTTCCGTTGCACCAGTCCAGGCGGGCTTATCGAGAGCCACGAAGAGTCCTTCATCCTCAAAAGCGACAACGAGAGTATCGAGCCTAGGGGCGCTCTGGAAGAGATGGGAAATATCTTCAAGGAGGCGGGACATAAGACAGGTTGCTCGTTCACTATCGTGGATGAAGGCGTACAGAGGAAGCTTATGGAAGAAGCCGGGTTTGTTGATGTCGAGGAGGTGGTTATGAGAGTAAGTCTAGGCCGAACCAAAATTGAGCGCGAGCTGATCCAACGTGGCGATGTAGATGCCTATTAGCAAGATGCATAAAGACCCGGACCTCCAGAAGGTCGGCCGGATTGCGTACGAGGCATTGCTTCACGATTTGGAGGGTCGTCTGCTCTATGTCACCACACAAGTCTTGGAATGGTCGAAAGACGATACCTACTTTTTTGCGATGAAAGTGCGGAAGCAGTTGAAGCAGATGGATGTGTACGTTGACCGTAGGATTGTTGTCGGCCGGAAACCTTGGAGCGGCTCTGATTGAGATGCTTGATTCGGTGTCCTCCCTACCTGTAGAAACATTATGATGTGTGGGTCCCTGGGCCACAGACACTAGGTTAAGTCATTAAAGCTAATTATTACTCTTCGCTGTACATACTTGGCCGTTGGACCCCGAGACGATACCCTCAACATACTTGTTTATCAGTACCTGTCCCTGAGCAACGGTGAAATGGCGTCGTGTTCGCTGATGTGGCTCTTCGTCTTGATTGTCGACAGAAGGTGGGGGCCATCCGGGATCGCCTGGATGTGTGTCTGTCGATCTCGCTTGACACACGCGATGTCTGGTCCTAGTGGACACATCCATCCTAGCGTTGGTCAGACATGGACCCGCTACAGCACGATGTGGATACTGCGTTGACCACGCCAGGGGAAACGCCAATCGTGGGCTTGCACCGGTGAACAGACCAGGAGCCCGGTCAGACTAATGCAGATTCGGTTTGCTTTCATTTTATGCTTGCCTCTGGGGAGTCGGGGGTCATCCCGAGGAGCTGAACAATCATCCTGATGGGTGTCATTATACTTGCTTTTCGTATGCGACACCTCTGCCATGCATCGGCCTGAATGGGGATGCCGGACTGGGTGACTTTCTTGGAGAGTATCGTAATGGCCCAAGCCCTCCCTCCGCACGCAACATGGCGTCCTGATGCCAAAAACAGTCGGCACAAAGAGGAACCACCTCCCCGTCTTTGCACGTTCACAATAGCATTCGGCCTCCTATGCACGACGACTCTTCCTCTTTCCTGACAGAATCGCCATGGCCAAGGCCACTCGCCCTTGAGGAAGCCTCGATGCGTCTCGCCGCAGAGCCATCAAGCAACGTCACAATCGACCTCCGCGCCAGACAGGAAGGAAAAAGAACAAGCCGAACTCTCTACACTCTGCCCCTCGCAGCCATCACCGGCGTCGATGGCCAACACGCCCAAGACGAGTGGTAACAACAAATTCGTTACTATTTCCAACGACGCCATACCGCCCATCACTTCCCCCCCCTTGTCAATCAACTCGGCAATCAATGCCGCTGTTGCTCGAGATGTTGGGCCTCCACCAGGCCGTTCTCAAACTTCCCATCGACCCTCGAGTCGATATCAATAACCTTCGGCGGTTAGGTGTAAGGAGATATACTTTGCAGCTCGTCGTCACCGCTGACAGTGCCCTGGGCTTGTCTCCGGCATCTACACTCGCGCTTGAACGGCGAGTAGAGCTCATCCAGGATCGCTGCGGCCTTAGGGAGTGCCCGCAACATGAGCGACCGAATCTCACAACGAGAGACGCTCTTATTGGGCTACAGCGATACGACAATCTCAGGACTGATTACATGCCTCCCCCGACTGCCGTCTTGGAACCAAGATTCGACCGATGGCCTTACATTAGTCTGTTCGTTCTTGAAAGTCTTCTTGCTCTGCTGTTTCTCAAAATCAAACGTCGCAAGTCTCCGACTGGTGTACACTGCCAAAAGCCAGTCACTGCTCATGGCAGTCTGCCTTTCATCGGCCACGTTTTGTCAGTGATTGCTCAGCCAGAGTCGTTTCTACGGCAACTTTTGTAAGTGCTCAGTACAGGCAGAAAGCAAGCAGCCGCTAAGCCCCCTAGATTTATGCTGCGCCATGCCCCCATTCAAGTCCTGTTCCCGGGTAGTCGATTCTACTTGGCGTCCCCAGGCGGTCAGGTCGCCTGGCTGCTCAGAGGTGGCCATGAAGTCGTCCCGACACCAAGTCGTCCCGACACCAAGTCGTCTTTCCGCCTTGCGAAATTTCTTTGGCCTGCACGAAGCGGACCTCAGAGTATTTGAACATAGCAACATATCTCTATCCGAGGCTTGATTGGGCTTCTCGACATCCCATCCGGATCCGAGCCGCCGAATCATGGAACACCAGAGCAGGGACTTCGTGTTACATCTCCAAGGCCCAGGGCTCAATACCATTCTCAACTGGTTTATCGGAAACCTCAAGCAAGAGATGCTCCAACGAACTGCAATCAACGACGACTGGACTGTGATTCCTGACTTGTACACCTTTGTGGTGACCAAAGTCTTCCGCAGTGAAGTCGAGGCGTTGTACGGGAAGCATATATTCACCACATGTCCACGTCTCGATGAAGACTTTTGGAATTTTTACGATCCCTTTCCAATCATCTCTCCTGGGCTGCCTAGGTGGCTCTCAATGTCATCCTATCGGGCCCGTGATAGAATCCTGAAAAGCTTGCGGCAATGGAGAGTCTCTTGCCAAAGAACACGGAGGTTAGACGATCCCATCCTGCAAAGCGCCGAGTACGACCCAGTTTGGTGATCTAAATACGTCCGGAGAATGCCCGGTCGATTCTTAGATCTGGGTTTCACAGAGGACGGTGTGGACACCGCAATGCTCGGATTTCTTTTCGTGTCAGTTGTACCACAACCTTGAGCCTGACTCGCCCAAGCTAACAACCATCCAACAGAACGTTTGCCGACACCATACCTGCCGTCGCTTGGATGATACTCCATCCAGACATGGCTATATGAGTATTCAAATAACACCTTATTTGAATATGCATGAATATATTCATATTCATATCCATATAATATATGAATATACTATGTACTTACGTATCCATATTCATGCATATTCATATAAGGGAGGGGGTCCTGATTGGCTCAAATGAGATGTAATCTCTGTGGGAGATGATAGGTACTAGTCACACCGGGCATCATTAGCTTAGGTTGTATGGCAGCGTAGGCGCTATGCCCTCAATCTCCCAGTCACTTGAGTTGCTGAACCTTCTATGACACTGCGAAAAGTGGAAGTATACGACTAAGTTTTACATCTGCCTGCTTTATCTATAGCTTATACGCCATGCTAATCATCTAATTAGGCTCACTACTCGCAGCCGAGCAATCGCGATGATCGTATAATTCACTCTATCGATATGTGCTGGTTTATACTCGATAAGTATTACACTATGACCGAGGACGTCCCCGTATATGCCGCCGCCCTCCTTCTCGATCCTTCTAAACGCAAGAGCTATATCGAAGAATGTTGGCCCGAGGAATGGCACGAGGGCGCGTTTAGCGCCGCCCGTAGTCTCTGGAAGGAAGAGTACAATCACGGTGTCGAGATACAGCTCTCAGAGCAATCCTTGGCTGCGCCTACTTTATTAAAGCGAAAGAAGGATACGATGCTCTCAAAGATGCGCTTAGAACTGCGAAATAAGACGATGGCGAGAGCACGGGGCAAAGATGATTTCGATAGCTTTATCTCAGAGGCTCCTATCGCACTTGCAGAGGGTACTACGCCCCTTCAATGGTGGTGTAGTGAGGACGTTCGTATAGCGTACCCACGGCTTAGCCGTATGGCTATCGATATCCTGCCTGTACCAGCAGAATCAGCAGAGCCAGAGCGGACCTTTTCAGGGGCCAGGCGCACAGCTAGATGGGATAGGCTACGATTGCTGATTGAGAGCATTGAGAAGATTGAGTGTATCGGCAACTGGCTGCGTGAGGGACATATTAGACCATCAGCCGAGGGGGGGATAGGCCTCCCGTGTGATCCTGAGGCTATAGAGGGTGATATTTAATAGTGTACAGGTCAAACGGGGGCGATTGAGAAGTTTTCGGGCTATATAGCTACATCAATGGATTCCTCTCACTTTACTGCGGTAGCTTGGCATCACGTGAGCCCTTATATGAATATGCATGAATATGTTATATGAATATGTATTTTGCAAGATAAGTTGAATATAATATGAATATGAGAAAATCGGCGTGAATATTCATATAGCCATGTATGACTCCATCTCCTACTGGATGATGGCATCGCCGAGCGTGTGCGAGGAGAGCTTTCCAAAACTGGCCTCGATGGATCGAGTTTCATCAGTATGGATGATCTAGAGTATCAGCCTCTTTTGAATTCTATCTATCGTGAGACTCTCCGTCTGCGCGTTGCCGGTTCAGTTGGCCGGAAGTCCACGGTCAAGATGCACGCTCCCGGTGGCTGGGAGTTTGGGGCGAACATACTCATCATGTTTCCTGCCTGGCTTAGTGGGCTGGACGACTTGTTCTGGAACACAGGCGGATCCTTGCCTGGCGGTGGCTCACAATATCCTGTGGACACGTTTTGGCCGGAGCGGCTCCTGCAATACCCAAATGAGCCTCTGAGCGGCCCCACGAGAAAGGAACACCCGAACCACCAGATGCCGGCTGGGAGGGTACCTCCGAGGTCTTGCGAGTGATGACCGCGGGGCAAAGCTTGTCACGAAGGGAATCCAAGGCCACTGGTTCCCCTTTGGGGGGTTGCGAGCAGGTGCCCAGGAGAGGCACTTGCAAAACAAACGATCCTCACTTCCGTAGTCTTCGTGCTCCACAACTTTGATATTCAGCTCTGCGCGCCGGATGGGGCGGGGAAAGTCGGGTCTAACCACGGGGTTCTTCCGTTTGGGTCTCACGTCTTTGACCGGCCTGTTCCTATCCACATCAGACGTCGGTTTCTGCTCTGATGACACCCAACGATGCCCTTGGCAATATGCATAGAATTGCTCTTAAAACCTCCAATACATCTGCTTTAGGCAAATGCATAAGCCAAAACACCAACTGAGTTTGAACAGAAGCATCATGCCCAATAGAAGGGGAGTCCGTGATGAAGGCGGTCGTTGAAATAAGGCCCCGCAAAACTTTCGGCAAGCGGAGCCGCAGGCAGTGAGGCAGCGAGCCCATTCGTTACCGACTACATGGAAATGCAACCCCACGCAACCAATGCAACGTGATAAGCTGAGTTTGTCAAGGGGTGTGTGAACAAGAACCCTTGCAAAGGGACTTTGAGACACATTGAGAGCCCTGTCCTCCGTCCACGCCAAACCAAAGTCGGGAGTAAGACCGTGTGGGGAGCCAAAATCTGTTACAGACGGGTAGCCCTGCGCCCCGGGTGACGCGAGTGCCGATGCTTGGCGAACAATCTTCACATGTCAGGTTGTTTTTGATTGTCGACATTCCGTTCCTCTAAGCCTCGGATTCGCTCCCTACTCTGGCCATTTTCTGACAGGTCACCGCCGCCACCCTCGTATCAAAGCCAACCACTTAGTTGATAGATCACCTGATATCGTGCAGCACGCTGCCTAACTAGGTCCCACCTTGCCCCTTTGTAACCCCACCCCGTGTGCAATCTCCGGGGCTGCCATTAATACTTGAAGAAAGGGTTTATGGGGCCCCAATTGCTTTTGATCATGTGTGCATCCATCAATTATGTGAGAACATATGTGCACCATGCTAGAGGCATAGGCCTCAGGCCCCTGGGAAATAATTCCGAGCCTTCCGAATGACAATCTCACCCGACTTCATTCCATGAAGAAGCACCATCAGCCAAAGCTGACTTTTCCTGCGGTCACCTATTGCTGACCCTTGCACTTTCGCTCACTCCACCCCCCCGCTGCTTTTGCACGGCGCAGTGTCCAATCAGATAGGCGGGCGATGAGGTTCGAATAACCTCAGACCCCATGTAACCCATTGTCTGACCTTCCCTGTTCGGCAGAGCGGAAGCTACGCCCGGAAGAGCCAAGGAAATTTGGGTGGAAAGAGAGTATCCGCAGGATTTACTGGTTGCAGTCGGCCCTTGTCCGAGACAACTTGGAAGTAAAATTGGCAACGGATAAAGAAACAATTCCTGAGTGGAGATGGCGGTGCACGCTCGAGCTTGGAGGCTTGGTGAGACGGGGATGTGGCGCAAGATAAAGTCAGTAACCTCTTCTAGTGAGAAACTCCATTAACCGGAATATATTACTGTCTACCTTAGCGGGCTACAGCTCATATTAAGCCACTGCTTGCTGGACCTTCTATATGTCCCTATTTTAAGCCTTGCCGTTTGGCAATACCACTTTTGAACGCAGTTTAAGTCCCTGATCAGGCTCGGGGAAGTGGGAGATCCCTATCTTCGTGTTTTCGCGATACCTGACACTTCATGTGGTTCAAAAGCTCCGGGGTGAGCCAACAGGCCCCTCTCCGGGTCTTTCCCTTACTGTACCCTCCCTTACCCCATTGGCCGATTGTCGAGCACTTCCTGCAGTCGCACATCCATGTCCAAGACCAACTGACGTTCGTTTTGGCGTACTTTCCAAGCTCGGAGATCTCTTTATTACACATCAACTTAATCATCTATCCTGGTCTGATCCGACCCCCTTGCCTCGTGCAGGGATCCATCTTGACACCACGCATCTAATACCCATCAATGCTTTCCAAGCTCCTGTCATGGGGCCCTATGAGATGACTTTTTTTGGAGTGTGAAAGCCGTCGTGCAGACTCTGGTACGGAAATATAAGTAATTAACCGTCTTCTGCTTCCTTATTCTTGGTCACCTTCCACGATCCCAATCGCCCGTTCTCATGCATGAATTTCTCGTCCTATAGTAGAGGTTCAATACTGGGATATTCGTGTTCTTCGCTCCTTGCATCGGTATGGACTGTTTCTGGACATTATCTTTAACATGAATTCTATCGTGTCATAGAGCTGACACCTCCACCCAGTCACCCAGCATATCCTCGAAATCCTTCAATCGACTGGGGCCATAGACCTGATTTCCCAAGATTGGCCAGTGAATAATAGGATCCGCCAACCTCCAGTCGTCTGGCTGGGACTGGGGGAGAATTTCATCATGGAACCACAACTGCCCTCCCGCGAGCATTCGAACAGCCACCGCTGTGACCAATGCGGGAAAGACAACCCGTCCATGTCGAGGTTGAGGTCAGTCAGATGACCATCGTATTACATCCCAGAGACTGGCTCGCTAAACATCCTTAGAAAACATATGCTCAGGCATATCCTACCGTACAATTGTACTATTAAGGGATGCCCGCGGCGGAAAGGCTTTCCCTCTCAGGGGGACCTCGACAGGCACAAGAGGGGCGTCCATAAGGATTTCTCAGTCGGAGGTCGCCTGTACAAGTGCCATCTTGATGGCTGTGCGATGGAGCACAAGGTCTGGTCTAGAGCCGATAACTTCCGCCAGCACCTGCTTCGCATTCATGGAAAAAAGTATGATGCTGATGATGATCTCAGTATGTATGATTGTCGGTATGTTGAAGCCTACTGGCCCATCTCCCCAACTCGTGCTCATAGGTTCCAGTAAGCCTCCCTTATGGGATCTTGACCGCCTTTCCGTCCCCTCTACTCGTTGGCAAACAGCAAACCCGATCCAACAGAAACTCCCTAGAGCCGGCAATGATTCTTCTGGATCTGAACTGCGAGGCAGGACCGAATCAATGCCCGTGGAGGAAGCTCCACAGGATAACCAATTACATATGGAGGCGTCTGGTTCCCAGGGCCCAGGTAATCAGGAATCTTATCGATCTGATGTCAGAATGGCTGATGCAGATGACACCCCTGATGAGATACCGACTCCTCCAGTACAAGCCATGAAGGACTCAGCCAGTCCAAGCCTGACGTCTACGAAACAGATCGTCGATGGGACTCCCAAATATTGCATCAAAGGCAACCTGAAAGGTTACTCTGCCAGATCCAAGAATGATGCGTCAAAACAGGATGTGGCGTTTAGCACGAGCCAAGAAAAAAAGGGACATGAATGCACAATTTGCCGAAAGACATTCTACAGAAAATCCATTCTCAAGCAGGCACTGCCCAGCCCTGACAAGACCTCCTTTGCTCTGCTAACACGCAATCTTAGGAAACATCTGAAGAGACACGCAAAGCCGTACAGTTGTACGTTCCTCAATTGTGAAAGTCATTTTGGCAGCAAACATGACTGGAAGAGACACGAAAGTCGCCAGCATTGTCAGGTTGAGAAGGACTGCAATCGCGATGGTGGGTTCTGGTGCGGCTTTTGCACCAAGATGATCGAGATCAGCTACATCAACGAGCTGGAGAACGCATGGGCCAAACGATGTGACCACATTGATGATCATTTTTGCGGTCGCGGACAATCTGTGAAGCATATCAGCGAGTGGAAGCATGAGGATCCAAGTGGCACCAAAGCCTCCAGCAGACCTCACGAAGCCGAGTCAGATTCACTACTGGGATCTGGAAAGTCGGGACACAAATCCCGTCATGGACCTAAGGCGAATGCCAAGCCAGAGCGAGGCAACAAAGCCCAGTCCAAGCCTGAGGACATTAAGAGCTATGGCGGTGTCGATTATACTCGCCGGGAAAATAGCCACCTCGGCGGCATGTTGGTATCACAGGGGAATATGATTACCATCAACGGCGAGGAATTTATGGAGTACCGAGTGCTCGCGAAAATAGTCTTCGCCTAAGTTATCACAATACACCATTTTTGAGTCGGCATTATACGCGCCTTCGTGGTGGCCTCGGTGCATACCAGTAGGCTATGGCATTCTCCTCCTCGTCAAGTTCCGCCTTGGCCAGCAAATCGTCGAATGTTTTCGGCAGGCTGTCGCCGGGCAGCTTGATAGTCTTCCTGCTGGTCGATTCGAGGTGCACATTTAGGAGCAACTCACTCGCGCGCATGGGAGGGGACGGCGGGTGGATCGGCTCCAAACGATCGCCTTCGGCGAGTGTATAGCTGTGGAGAACAACCCGGCCACGTAGGGGACGGTTTCGTTCGTCGAACGTATCCTAGACGTATCTCACCCACCGCTCAAGCCAATTCCGTTTCAGGCCCTTCGGAAAGTCCTGTACGTCGACGCCGCGCGCCGCGTGTCGCGCAAGGTCCCCGAGCGGGTTGTCATGCTCGCAGAGGCAATGGACACCGAAAGCGTCTCCGAGCGGGGCGACGCGAGTGTCCTTCGTTCGTGTTGGACCGGCAGTGGAGATAAGGATTCTTCCTGACGTGGACGACGATGAGCTGGATTGTGCGTGTGAGTACCATAAATGCCAAGGTTGCGATGGTCTTCCCACTGGGCATCGTATCGGTGAGGTAGTGGTCGCGCAGGTCGGAGTGATCCCGTCCCCTCGTCACCACGTGGAACAGGTACACAAGCTGAGGTAGTCTGAAGGGGAGGCGTGCACCCGGAAGACACTTCTATGTCTTTGGCGTGATGGAGTTCGGATCGAGGCACAACATCCGCACGAATGCTGGGGCGCTCTCGACAGGGAGGGAGTTGAGGCGGCGCAGATGCCCAATCACACCGTGCCCTGGGTCGACATACTCGGCAGTCTCGCTGACGTTCTGGCTGGGGGCTGCCGACGAGGCCTGTTCGTCAACACCACCACCACTGTCCTCCAGTGGGTCATCAGAGATGTATATGACCTCTGGGCTGCCAGTCGGGCCGTCGGCGTCAGACGGGTGGTCGGTCAGGGCCTGGTCGGCCTCACCGCCGTGTATGTCAACCGGCTGCTCAGGCTGGAACTCGCTATCAAGGTGCTGCGCTGGCGCTTGCTCAGCCGTCTCGAGATTAGGCACCGCTGGTTCGCTATCCACAAGCGACGTCGGATCAGGAATGACGGGAGGGTTGACATCTGGCCCTTCGGGGGCAAGTTGGACGGTGAGGCGTGGGAGCGTGAAGGTGTGCGAATCGGGGGGGAGCATGGCCCAGTTTGTGCGCAAGACCCCTGCTCCTGGGAGGGATAAACGCCATTCCTGTTAATGAGCATGTTGTGTTGATTGAGGAACACTAGTGCTGACCACCGGAAACTTATTGACAAGAAGACATCCACATTCTCGCCACAAATGAATTGGAATAGCCATTGATCCGTCAAAACAACGGATCCCAACAGTTGGGCCCTTCCTGACACGAGTGACCAGTACCCCAAGTTCCAATTCTGGGTTGAGAACAGCAAACATGACCGATACCTCCAGCTCCCAACCCACCCCAAAGGCGAAGAAACCCAGCAAGGCGCTAAGGGGCCAGCCTATTCACACATGCGACCGATGCGGTAAGGTAAGCGTTCATCATTGATGCTGTTACAGTAGGCTCGACCTTTGACCTCTCAAGATCTACACACGAGCAGAACCTCAGGTTTGGCAATCCCTGCTCTTCGCCGTGCCATTCGGACATGTCTGATCAACAGACACTAGACGACACGAACGCGCCCACGGGGAGCCGGAGTTTCCATGCAGTCCGTGCGGAAAGAAATTCTTTCGCCAAGACCTACGTAGGCACCATTACCAAAAGTATTTCCCCGGGGGCACTGCATCCCACGTGGCAACCAGGAGCTTACGCTGAAAGGAGACATGCCAAAGAGGCTCAGAATTCCGCTTGAGTTGTTCCAGAGATGTGCGCCATCGTAGGGTCTAGCGGTGGGATGTGTGCTTATTGATGCAGACTAGACGGCCGAGGACTGTGACCATGTTGCAGAATTAGGCAACTATGTCAGTGCAAGAGGGAAGCGGGAAGAGGAATAGGGCCGGCGAAGCAGGGAGATAAGGTCGTGTTGGATACGCCTTTACTTAAGGGCGACGGGACTCGTCTCATGTAGGTACGGTAACTT
This sequence comes from Ascodesmis sphaerospora, assembly GCA_027569015.1. Taxonomy (NCBI): domain Eukaryota; kingdom Fungi; phylum Ascomycota; class Pezizomycetes; order Pezizales; family Ascodesmidaceae; genus Ascodesmis; species Ascodesmis sphaerospora. The sequence goes on along the minus strand of JAPPUR010000068.1, from coordinate 4,188 downwards.
TGTTCCATTTTTTTATTTTTTTTTATTTTTTTTATTTTTTTTTTTATTTGCTTCAGTAGAAGACTCGGAAGCTCTCCCCAAGGTCTTGGATGGGAAGGTTGAGGCCACTTCCACGGATCCTGTCCCCGATAATGCCGGGGCCCAACTTAGAGAATGGATCATGGACGCACGCCCTGGTCCAGTTGTCTCCGCTGCTCTTCAGCGTCTATTAAGTCAGCGAGTATATTAAGAAAGGTACCACCCATCCAGAAGAATCCTCTCGAATTACCTGGTACATGGATGGGCTGAGACCGTTACCATCACCAACAAACTATTCCTTGACCGACGCAACCACGTCTTCCATAGCTTCTCTCCGCTAAGAGCGGTGCTTGTATATCTTAAGGGAGCCTTATTAACCGGGCAGATCCAGATATTGCAGGGCGTAAGTGTCGACCAACTGAACGGCTGTCTGTCTCGGGTCACTTCATCTCGGGCCTTCGTATAGGCTACCAGGGTCTTGCGCCAGTCTATATTGCACACGGATCCCCCTGGCTCGTTAGATCTGCAGGGTTTTTCCGGCTTGTTCTCACTGGGAGGTCGGCTGAGATCATAAGTTCACGAGAAGCCATCGGCACTTCATCTGGAGGAAAACATACGAGGGTGGACCGTCGCGGCCCGGGGAGGCGCTTGACCTGTCACTAGGATGCTATGTTCTATGCAATCTCCTCCGGCACACTGATTTCCCCCCGTACAAGGACACCTCTTGTACCTAGCTCACTTACGCATCAAGTCCCTCTCCCCGGGTGCATATATGAACCTAAAGCTTCCCGCGGCTTTCGTTTTCTCTTCATCGCCCTTCTTCCTTCATCTTCACTGGCACTGGCCTCCACCATTGGTCTCCTCATCCTCTTCAAAACAGCAGTTGAGTCTCCTATGGCTTCTACGGATCGTTCATGGCGTCTTCGTGGAAATGCGAAGGACATTCCCAAAGCTCTACAAACGGAAGTTTCTAACTTGCTCGAGAAGCCTTTGCTTGCAGCGCAACATGCAGACTCCGAGAAACAGAACCCCTCTTATAACCGAGAGGAGCAAAATTCCTTTATCGAAGCAGGAACCTTTGCGCGACGCTACCTACGACAGATCCAGCTAGCTCGATTCAAAGCTAGGATTGAAGCGGTCTCAAAGGCCCAGGAAGCCGGCCAAAGCGAGGAGGATGGCGCGCTAGAAATAAACCTTGACAAGTTCAAGGTGCCTCTGGAGTCTGTGGCTGTGCTATCACCAAAAGCTGCTACGGAGTGTCTTCGCCAAGGAAGGAGTGCTCCCAGCGTCCAAGAACTAAGAGAAGCCTTGATAGAGCTCGAAAGCTTGGTCAGGAAGGAAATAGAGGGTGTATCAATCGTCAACAAGGATGAGAAAGAGCAGGCTGGCGCTACTTCTAATGACTTCAGTGTGGCACCAGTAGTAGGTGATGCCGCCCCTCATACTACGGTCGAGGTGCAGCAGCAACAGAGACATGCAAATCTCGACAGCCAGAACGATCAGGAGGAGAAAAAATTGGTAACAGGTCAAGACCAGCTGCCACGCACACCCCAGACCCGGAAACGTCAGATGTCGCTTCTCAGCCCTGGACAACATCAAAGGCCAGCAAAAAAGCGATCGAACGAAATCCTTTCGACGGCGGCGGACGACAAGATGGAGTGAGGAGATGGAAGCGGCAAAGTTATGGCCATGTATGTCTATGGGAGCGGTGGGGCTGGTCGGTGTTCTGAACGGGAAGGGGCGGGTTGTAACACGGGATGGGGCCTCCGCCGGGTTGGCTGTGTTGAACACCCGGTATGAGACAGGATAACATCTGATCAGTCTTTGGATGCTGAATGCTTGAGGCACTGTGATGAGCGTGATCCGCCTCCTATTGTTACCCGAAACTGAATGCCAGAGACGAGACCCCTCATCACCCGACCCATTCGGCATGCAACACATTCACACCCGTCGAGACATGGGATGGTAACGTGTTGAGACCGTGTAGCTAAGATGGCCCGATCTGCTGGTTACTGGGATGTGGATAGGTAGGTCTTAGGTATGTAGGTAAAGAGCTATGCTCCTCTCAGGCACATGTAACTTGGGCCTTTTAACAACAACATATCATCTTCGACTCCTGTAGTATTGCTTCATAATAGCGATACTCGGCCTAGGGTCATGACATACCTACGTCCGACGAAGCCCACGGCTCTCCGCAGACCAGACCCGACCCTTCCAGACTCGGGATATGCTTTGGCTCACAGCCAATGGAATGACAATTGTCAACTTCTATTGTCAGAGTGACGATAAGGATGAGGTAAACAATCTACTGCAATGGTCTGTTCAGAACACTGTCTAGTCGCTGGCAACTTCAACATCAGACACCACACTTGGCAGACAGGGCAGACTACTGACCGGGCCAAAGATATTGCAGGCTGGGCATCGGAAAACGGCCTTGACCTACTTAATACTCCAGATGTCTCGACAAGACTACACGGGAACACCATTGACCTTGACTTCACCAACATACCGCTGGCCGAAGCCACGATTGAGGATCATCTCGCCACGGGCTTGACCACTTCACCCCCAGCCTCACTCTCCCTCACACGAGACCAGCCCCGATATAACCGGGCAAGATGCAAGGTAAAAACGGACGACGAGCTCAAGCGATTCGTCGACGTCGTAGATCTCGGGACTGCTAGAATCCCTCGCGCAGATTCGACTCCACCGGAGCTCGACGAGCCTGCCCCCGCGCTCGTGAATCTCCTAATATCGGCGGCGAAAGTAGCCGGCCGACCTACACGGAAGGGAGCACGCACTGCTACCTAGTGGACAGAGAAGTATGCTGGTGCGGCAGGCGGCTTTCGCGCAACAAGAAGGCTCTACTTTCTCGGCTTCAACTAGGAAGTTCAAATCGCGAAAAAAACTTTCACCGCGTGGTCCGTCGAGCCAAAATAATCTTCTGGCGGAACCTCATCGACGATTTCCCCCATAGTAGCTCTGTTTTCAGAGCCATTCGGTGGCTAAAGGTCCCAGGGGCCTTCTAGCCACCACCGCTGCGGGTTGATGACGTCGTCCATGAAACGCAGCTAGACAAGGCGAACGCACTCCGACCAGCCACGCTAGGGCGATAAACCGCAGAGGATAATATCCAGGACCCCTATAGGAGGCGCAATATGTGACCCTCTATACAGGAAACACTTCTCCAGGATCAGATAATATCATAGTTAAGCTTCTCCGAGCTGTGTGGCATATATTATAGGGACGCACGTCCGCCGCCGCCGCCACCTGTTGGATTGTACAGGAACGCTGAGTGCACATGATAACTAGCTGTTATTATTGTTGTTATTAACTCGTAGTCGAAGGACCGGACCCTTGGACCCTTATATCTTGGACTGATTCCGTCTAGGACTCGGGTCCTGCAGAGTCCTAGATAACGGCCCTGCGATTTGAGTTTTAGGACATCAAACCTTTAACTTTAACCCTGACCCTGAAGTTGAGGAGGACCTTTCATTTCTTCCAACAAGGGATCGCCAGTATCGCCAATCCTATTCTTGCTCTCCACAGAACCCATATTCCGATTGGACAATCCCTGGGGCCACTTCGGCCCCTTCGGCCCAAAGAAGACCGAATTCATGCACTTCTCCCGCAGTAAACCTAGGACCGCCCCAGCCATACGTCACGATGGTGTCGTGAAGCATCCCGAGTCGGCCCTGTGCTGGGCTAGGCGTCTGTTTCGACAGCAGGCTATCATTCCGAATCCACTTCGAGAGACGGGCGGTCAAGGCACAGGCCGCCGCCTACCACTTGCGAGGACTCGCCAATAAGAAACATAGCACCCCGCCAAGCACCATACGAAGTGCCGTCAGAGCATATGTCGAGCCGGCCCTGCTCTATGGTGCCGAGGCCTGGTACCCAGTCAGAACCCGGCCACAATGGAATCAACCACCCAAAGACCTACCGTCGAGCAACCAATATCTCATACAGAGAATGAGCGGGACGATGAACCGACGCGTGCGGGCCATACTCCCTGTCTGGAAGACAACACCCGTTGCCGCTCCCCCACCGGTCTTCTGGCTTAACCCATCAAGGGGCAGGCTTCAACTATAATAAAGAACAGATTGTCAAAACATCATAGCATCATGACCCGATGCTAACACAGTGGCCTTTTCCTTTTACTTCTACCTCCTG